>CAUYQG010248547.1:0-31421 GCA_963574415.1 Tarsius wallacei
AAAAAATAACAGATGCTGGAGAGGATGTGGTGAAAAGGGAACACTTCTACACTTTTGGTGGGAGTGTAAACCAGTACAGCCTCTGTGGAAATCAGTGTGGGGATTCCTAAAAACTCTTAAAATTGACCTTTCATATGACCCCGCAATCCCCCTACTGGGAATTTACCCTGAAGAACTCAAATCACTCCATAAAAAAGATACCTGCACATGTATGTTTATCGCAGCATTGTTCACAGTAGCAAAATCATGGAACCAACCATGCTGTCCATCAAAAGAGGACTGGATTTAAAAAATGTGGTACATATGCACAATGGAATATTACACAGTCATAAAGAAAAACAAAATCATGAATTTCACAGCAACATGGATGGAATTAGAGTTTATAATACTGAATGACCTCTCACAGAAACAAAGATCTGAGTATCACATGTTCTCACTCATAAGTGGACCTTGAACAACTGCCGCAGTACTATAAGAAAAGGATTGACAGTGGCAGGAAACTATGCGGGGGGACAGGGAGGGGAAGGGAGGTGGGATTAACGGTGGTCAATATCTGCTGGGGAAAGGGGGGCACGCCTCATCAACAAGGGAACCTGCACAATGAATATTTGTATACCTAACCCTTAACCGTACCCCACAACTTTAAACTATATATATATTTTTAAAAAAAGAATATGTCACATGCAATTGGTTTATAATGAGATATTTACAACACAATGACAAATCAGAAAGAAACATTTTCCTAATTCACCTGTGACCAAGAAGTTTCAAAATGAAGTTATACTATTAGAGATAGTAAAAAAAAAGAAAAAAAAACTGTGGATTTAATGATGAAAATCATCACTAACCACAGAAAAGAGACTGGGAAAACTGTTATTTTCTGTTTAAAAGGCAAAGGCCAAGAGAAAACAAGTTTCCTTTAAAATTTTAAGTAAATAAGAGTGAGATATTGAAAACTTTGAGAAACTAAAAAATATATTCCCTGGACTGAAAAGGAACTCATGGATGGTTATTAAAGGAGATTATCTCAGAAAGGTTTAGATCTCCTAAAACAGAAAAAAAACCCAAAAAACAGAACACTGTTCCAAGATGAGTATAGAAGATCAATTTAAATTGATTTGATCAGGACCTTTGTAAAAGTAGAAATAAATCAATGGCTTTATATGTTGTCACAATTCACTGCTGCATAAAAATGAACAAAAGCTTATCATCCCTGTGGAAAACAGCTTGGTTACTACTTAAACTGCGTTGCAGCATGGTTTAAAGAATATTTATCTACCACTTGGTGCTTACCAAATAGAGAAGAAAATGACACACAGCTCAAAAAAACAAACAAAAAAACAATATTCCTAATCTTAGATCCTTTCTTATTCCAAGTTGATTAAATTCTGTGAGAGATTTTCTGGGTGAAGACTGCTAATGAGGAAAGAATATTTACTTTCTATGTTGTACTGGAAACCATAAGAAATGTGAAGTTTTCTTCAAATCATATGGATGAAAAAGAAGATGCAATTTCACAATTTCTAATGAGCTATGTTTCTGTCTGAGCTTGAGTTTATGCTTTAATAAGGTTCTTTTAAAAATGCAATTCTAAGAGATACAATTTTATAATGAATAATTTATTTGGTATATATGTAATTCATGTGAAAGATGAGCAGGGAAAAACTAGCATCATTTTTATCCCATAAGCTCTTTCTCCTTTTATGGATAGATTTGTGTGGTCCCCTAAAAATCATTGCAAGTACCACAGCTGTAGATGCATGTCCTTAGGAGCACATGTAATATGCACACTTTGATGGTCTTATTGCTTAAGAATAATATTTTCCAGCTGTGTTTTTGCATTAAAGAAAATGACTCTGTTAGTATAAAGTTCTCTGCCATCAACCCCCTTGAGGATCCTGTGGCATATGGTACATCTTGGTGGAGTGTAGAATGGTGGGTATGGCCCTGTGGTTATGTCTCTGGGGAAGTACAGCTTCACGTTCACTCCAGGAGTCACAGTAAAATGTATAAATTTGCATCATACAATAAGAGCATAAATGCCTTTGCCAACATTTTGGCAATATCTTTTCCTCAAGCTGGCAAACAAAATTCAGCAGATGCTTCCCCAGATGATTCCACACTGATGAGCATTATATATGCAATCTATCTCATATGATTGTACAACACAGATCACCATAAACATTGCATGTTTCACAGCCTGTCTGCCAGCTGATCTATGATTCTTGAGGCTTTCTGGGCATAAAACCATTGTGCATTTGGTGATCTGCCCACTAATCCAGGTAGGAAAAATATAATTTATGACGACAAGCCTTCGCTTCCCTGATTTACCAATATAGGTTTATGTGAGGGAGATGTGTTCTGAGCTAGCTTTCTTACAGCGGACAGCACAGATACAGTGAAAGTCAAGAAAAATTTAGATATCCTGACCAGAAAAAAAGTTCAGGTGAAAGAATCCTCCTTTGCTTTGTGGCAAAGAAAAAAGCCTTCTCATCTAATCCAGAATTATGTTGACCCATTGTTGGATTGGCATTCATCTGTCTATCTGTGAAACAATGCAACAAGAGATGACAAAAAACCTTTTTGATGTTGGAACCCAGGTGGCCTAGCTTCAAATTCCACATCTGCCAATTATTAGCTATGTGATTTTTGGTGTATTAATCAACTTGAAATGTATATCAATAATAATAAATGGTTTTTATGAGGCACATTGCTATGTCTTAGACTCCATGAAAAAGGCACTGTGAAGACCCTGAGTTATTCTCTAATTTAAACTTCACCACAATATGAAATATAGGCTAAAACCTTCCACATTTTAAAATTGTTTAAATTATAAAGTTTAGAGCTGCATTCTCCTATACTGTGAGGACATGGGAAAAAGATGGATGTTCATGAACTAGCGAGGAGGCCCTCATCAGACACTGTATTTGCTGACACCTTGATCTTAGACTTCTGTCCCAGAACTGTAAGATCCTGTTGCTCATAAGCTATCCAGTTTATGGTATTTTGTTAAAGCAACTTGAACGGACTAAGACCACATCTCTACATAACTGACAAATACATTAGATTAGACAAAAGAAAGCAGCAGAATAAAGATCTTTTGAATTTAAAAAATTGAGACAGAAGTAATATTATCATCAAACTAAATGTAGATGCAAAAGAAATTGAGTTTTAAGAAATTAGAGAGAAATAAATGATATTTTAAAACACAGACAAAATGTTCCATTTTAATGATAAATGCTGCCTCTTTGACTGTTTTCTGTTGCTTATAACAAAATACTTGGCACTGGGTAGTTTATAAAGAAAAGGAGTTTATTTAGTTCAAGGTTTCTCAGGCTAAAAAGTTCAAGGGTATGGCTCTGGCTTTTGTGCTGCATCACAACTTAGTGGAGAAGGTCATATGGGAAGTGGACCTGTGCAAACATGGGGAAACCCTAGGAACATCCTGGCTTTATAACAATCCACTCTTCAGGGAACTAATTAATGCCCTTGAGAACTAATCTTGAAAGAGTGAGAACCCACTCACCAACGTAAGAACAGTACCAAGACACTCTTGAGGGATCTACCCCCATAACAAAAACACCTCCCATTAAGCCTCACTTTCCAATGCCACCACACTGGGGACCACATTTCAACATAAGTTTTGGTGGAGACAAACTATATTTAAACCATAGCATTGTTCCTGCAGTAAGGACTTCATCCATAAAATGAATAAATAACATATTTTATTCAACAATGTACATCCAGAGCATTTCATTGGAAAAGAAGAAAAGTAACTACAGATTAAAAGAGCACGTGGGAAAATTCAACGTAGACTCTTCAAACCAAGACATATTGTATTGAGAGCAATTGAACTTCAGTGATTAAAAATAATAGTTTTTGGATAGAAAGACAGGTTTCTGTTTTCTGCTGGGAAGGGTAAGGGAGTGTAAGGAAAGGTGATGCAGAGTTGCAAAGAGACAGGTGCCTGTAAGAAAAGAGAGAATGAGAACATCAGTGCATCTGAGGTCAACACAGCCCAATCCAGTAAGAACAATTCAACTAGAATAGTTAAAAAATTAGTGGGGTGAATGCGGGCTGCCAGAGAAATGTGGGAGCCCATGGGGCTGAAGATACAAAGGGAGTTTGCACTCTTGCCAACTTTTGCTCTATGGGCTCCACCTGTTGGGAGTACTAAAAGGTTGTAATTGGTATAATCTAGGGTGAAAGAGCAACATTCATTCTAGAGAGCATAAAAATCTTTACTGGGATCCTCCCAACTATCCTCTGTATAAAACAAAATATTTAACTTGTAGGGAAAAGGCAACACAGTCTGTTAATCTTGGTGCCCTGGTAAAACACATTGCAGCTATAGAAAGGAAGAGGAAAAAAAATCTTTACTTCTTGGGGAGAAGCAGAAATGCAAGCTGGATCCAGAACTACAGCTGGGAAAGGGATATGAGCACTAAGAAGGCCACAACAGCGATGACCAGGGACCTAGAGCCTGCTTAAGACTGAAGATTAATAAAAATAATTTTAAAATGCAGTTTTCCATCACTATTACCACCAGACTAATAGCAATGAAATATTACAAGAACCTGGTGATAGAATCTCCAAGAGGTACAAGACAAAGGAATGACTGAAAGCTGAGAGTAAAACAAATGTTGAAAGAAATCTCCTGGTATGTCAGCCCTCATCCTAAATACAAGGTAACACAAGTTATCAGTGGAGAAATTGTTGCCTAGGGTACATTAAGATAACTAAAGCAACAACAAACCTTCAGTCTCAACTCCATACCAGATTAAGTCACTCCCTCACGCTAAAGACTTCCTAGAAAGAAAGATACTTTCCTTTTCTAGGGATAAAGTTCAATTTCTCAGTCTTTACTCTCCTACATGAGATATCTATTATCAACAAATAATTATTAGGCAAATGAGAAGGCAAGACACAATAATACAACTTAAGAGATATGGTAATCAACACAACTAGACCCAGAAATGACACCATTGTTGGGACTATCAAACCAGAAATTTAAAATAACTATGAGTAAAATGTTAAAACCCTAATGAAAAAAGTAGACAACATGCAAATGAAGAATGCTTTTAAATGCACATCAAGGCAGAAAAAAGTCACCAACAATAGCTGGAAGAGATCAGGCTGTCCTCAAACTTCATATTAACATTTAAAAACAGAGTAAAATGGTCTGATGTCTACAAAATTTAATCCATTATACCCACACAAGTTACCATTCAGTTAGCAATGCCAGACATTAGATGCTTAGCAAATATTTTTTTAAAAGTCTAGGATAGTGCTACCCATACCTTTTGCTGAAAAAATAACAAAGATCAGTCAATTTGCATTTTAATTAATATATACTTCAGAAATAAAGGCAATCTACAGATTTAATGCAATACTCATCAAATTACCAGCAACATTCTTCTCAGACCTAGAAACAACAATACAGGGATTCATATGGAAACATAAATGACCACGAATAGCCAAAACAATCCTCAGCAAAAAAAACAAAACAAAACAAAGCAGGAGGTATCACATTCCCAGACTTTAAACTTTATTATAAAACTACAACAATCAAAACAGCCTGGTATTGGTATAAGAACAAGTATATAGAGCAATGGAATAGAATTGAGATTCTAGAATCAAAACCTCAATTTCTCAACCAACTCATCTTCCACAAAGCTTCCACCACCAACCACTGGGGAGAGGAGAACTTATTCAGTGAATGGTGCTGTGAAAACTGGCTGACCACAAGCAGAAGATTGAAACAGGACCCCTACCTATCCCCATACACAAAAATCAACTCTAAATGGATCAGAAATCTAAACGTAAAATCTCAAACTATAAGAACCTTAGAAGATGCAGGAGACAATTTTACAGAAATTGGAACTGGCAACCAATTCCTGATCAAAACCCCAAGTACCCATGTCAAAAGAAACAAGATAGACAAGTAGTACCTTATCAAACTGACAAGTCAAAGACCTTGCAGACCTTATCTGCAAAGCCAAAGAAACCATCAAGAGAGCAGGGAGACAGTCCACAGACTGGGAAAAAATATTTGCCAACTGTATGTCTGACAAAGGCCTAACTAACATCAAGGATCTACAAGGAACTCAAACGAGTTGAAAAGAAAAAAAAAACAAGCAGCCCCATTACAAAGTGGGCAAAAGATATGAATAGATAGTTCTCAAAAGAAGACATATGAGCAGCCAACAGCTACATGAAAAAATATTCAGCCTCGCTAGTCATCAAAGAAATGCAAATTAAAACTACACTGCGATACCACCTAACTCCGGTCAGAATGGCCATTATCAATAACTCAAAAAATAATAGATGCTGGAGAGGATGTGGTGAAAAGGTAATACTTCTACAATGTTGGTGGGAGTGTAAACCAGTACACCTCTGTGAATAACAGTGTGGCGATTCCTAAAAGTTCTAAAAATCGACCTTCCATGTGACCCCGCAATCCCCCTACTGGGAATATACCCATAAGAACTCACATCACTCTATAAAAAAGATATCTGCACATGTGTGTTTATCACAGCATTGCTCACAATAGAAAGAACATGGAACCAGCCATGCAGCCCATCAAAAGAGGACTGAAGCCGGCTCGGTGGCTCAGCCTGTAATCTTGCGCCTTGGTAGGCTGAGGTGAGTGAATTGCCCGATCCCGCGGGTTCGAGACCTGCCTGGGCAACTCGGTGAGACCTCATCTCTACAATAAATCAAAAAATTAGCCGGGCGTGGTAGCGCACGCCTGTAGTTCCAGCTACTTGGAAGGCTAAGGCGGAAGGATCACCGGAGCCCAGCAGGTCGAGGCTGCGGTGGCCGGGAGCGGCCACTGCACTCCAGTCTGGGCAACAGAGTGAGACTCCAACTCAAAAAAAAAGAGGACTGGATAAAAAAAAAAAATGTGGTACCTATACACAATGAAATATTGCACAGCCATAAAGAAGAACAAAATCATGAACTTCACAGCAACCAGGATGGACTTAGAATCTATAATACTGAGTGATCTTTCACAGAAACAAAGAACTGAGTATCACATGTTCTCACTCATAAGTGGACCTTGAGCAACTACCATAATACTCTAAGAAGAAGACTGACAGTAGTGAGAAACTGTGGGGGCGTGGGGCAGGGGGGAGATGGGGTTGGAAGTAGTGGGAAACTGCCTGGGGAAGGGGGAACACACCTCATCAACAAGGGTACTTGCACAATGAATATTTGTATACCTAACCCTGAATTGTACCCCACAATTTTAAAATAAAAAATTTAAAGGTGAAAAAAAAGAAAAGAAAAAATAACAAAGCTCAGCCAATTTGGATTTTAATTATTATATCCTTCAGAAATAAAATATTATATTAAAAACCATCTAAGTGAATACTGAATTCATTATATAAAAATATGGCCATTTATCCATTCAATTCTAAAAATACTATTGAGATTAACAGAATCCCACTGAATATTTTCTACTATGTTCTAAGAATTACTCTGAATAATGGTGTTTGAGCAATGAAAAAAAAAACCTTTTTGTGTGCGTGAAGCTGACCCTTTTAAACATAAAATTACCAAACAACCAAGGGAATATGGCTACAATACTAGACATAAGTTCTATAATTTTAGAAAATTTTAAACCAATTTTATAAGCAATAAGTACCAGAATATAAGGATAGAAAAGCTAGGAAGATGTGTTGAAAATGTTAAATTCTTCTCTCTCATGGCAGAGCTTCAATTGTTTAAATTTTAAATACGTTCTCCTTAAAAATATGATTCCAAAGTCTTAATTCTTTTTATAATTTTTTTAGATGGAATTTTAAAAAATTCTTTTGTGGCAAAAATATTTCAGATTTCAACAGTTCCTTTAATTTCATTTCAGTGTCTTTTTCTCTTGTTGATTCCAACTAAAAGTAAAATTAATGTTCTTTTATTTTTGAAGGCTTCTGTAGTAAAATCCAATATTTCTAAAATTATTTTTCTATTCTATATCTGGGATTATGTCTGGTATAATGCTTGCCTAGAATAATGAGGTTTATTTTTAAATAGTGGGATTTTCTTCTTCTTTCCAATTTTATTGTATACTTTTCTGTACTGTTTAAATTCTCTACAATAAGCATACATTATTTTTAAAGAAAATATAAAAATTTCTTTTTTCAAAATGGCAAGTTGTTATGGGGTGGCAAGAATACGGATAATGGGCATTTTGTTCTTTGTCTTACTCTAAATTTTAATCTGCAAGAAAAAAAGAATTTAAATAAAACAATTAACAGTATAATATCCCAAGTAACATGAAATGTGACAATGTTCTTTAAAATAGAGTAACTGGCAGGCTGATAGATAAGCCTAGGGAGGACATAGGCACACCTTCCAGGAGCTTCCAAGAAGGGTCAGGTGTGAGTATTTCTCTCCATTCCTTATCAACACTGAGTTAGGTCAGAGTCAGAGACCTTTTAGAAAAACTTTTGGTCACTTCGAAGTGGTGATGGACAGAACATTCTCCTGGGGAACAATGGCTGCTGCATCTGTCTGTCCGACCTGCTCCACGAGGTGCATAGGCCAATGGTCTGTATTGTCTCTATTTTGGTAATAGGATCCTATATTCCATACTAGTGAATCAGACTAATACTCACGCTGTCTTTTGTTTGTTTGTTTTTTGTCTTGTTTTGGTTTTGATCATCCTCAAAAAGGGAAACAAATCGTTTCCTTTAAAATAGTATTTACTATGCATAAGCTATGCTAACTAGAAACTTCTGCTCAGTCTCTCTGATAGGCTAATGGCTTCATGGTACCCTTTCCAAGAAACAGTTAAAAGGAAACAGGGAATGAGTCCAGGTTCCCTTTCATTGTTTTTGTCAACTGATAGCACAAATCCTCTTGAAAGCTGCAGCTCATCCTGCTCATTGTCTAAAGTGGAAGGAAAACTGCCTGTCAGTGTTCTGGGGGAGACGGTACTGGGATGGGAGGGGCAGAGATGAGAAGCTTTATAAGGTGGAACATTTAGTTCAAGATGGAAAATGTCTAAAATTAAGTTTTATAAAAGACATGGTAAAAACTGCATTGCCTATTTTCATAAAGTAAATTGGGTAAATTTAAACAAGAGCAGTTCTTGTTACCTTCATGTTACCTTCATGATGTGACTGGTGTTCTGATTCCATCTATACCTGCTGTCAAATTCCATCTATTCATGAATAGCAGTCCTTCAGATTCTATGGTCACAAGAAAATTTCTTTTAAAACAATAGAGAAAGTCATCAATTAGCAATAAAAAATAAAATGAAAGCCATTTCTCATTCAGCAGGGATGCCTTTTAATGCTTTCTTGTCAGACCCCTACTGCTCACGTGCTCTGTCAGTTACTTTAGGTCTCAGACATGGAACGTTTCTTTCAAAAGGTCATCCCTACGTGGCATCCCCCGCACCCCTGTTTATTTTTAGACGTTCTAACGCTAGTAAGTTTAACCACCTAGCAGCCTGAGAGCGACGACGTATGTTAGTGCTGCTGAAACTAGGGTTGGATAAAATGCACACCTTCATGGATGTTTTCCGCAGGGCACCTCTGTGACCACAAGTCAACTCAAAAATCAGCTGCTTTCAAGGTGCTGATGTTTTCACGCTCTCGAGGCTCATGTACAACCCCAGAGCACTGCATGGCACCAATCTGGACAATTCCCTCCCTACTTCAGAGTAACCACAGTCTGGGAGAGGCACACCTGCCAGAAAGTCACCTTTCAAGTTATTGTTTACCTTTTCCATTATGAAGAAGCTGAAATATACTTCAAAGCTTTAAACACATTCTGAGAATCTGGGGACTTGTAACCACTCAAACCTGTTTGAAGACAATGAGAGTTGGAAGGCTTCAGCTTGTAAAGCCACTCAAGATTTGAGATCAAAGCTGAGGCAAGCTCAAGAAATCTGCAGTCAGAGGTGGCCCAGTGCATAGAAGAAATGGTCAACTAGTCTTTGATATAATTTGAGGCAGTAAAGGGATTTCCTGACCTCTGTGATTTCATCTTTAATTCAAAATAGGGCTTAACAGCAACACCATTAATACACCCCTTTAGCATCTTAGCGTGTGTGGCCCGGGGTGTGTATATGTATGTAAAAGTGTATTTCTTAAATTAAGAGATTTTTTTAAAAATGGTAAAGGGTTGTAAATTAATACAGCAATAATTATATGTAATTAAATTCATTAAATGCTTATATGGTGATATTTCTACCTGTGTGTCCTGTACAAGGTACCATGTTTCATACTGAAGGCAGTGATGTACAGTGATATTTATGACAGATTTTAAAGATCTTACCATTTAAAGAAACACAAAATTAATTTTTTTCATTTAGTAAGAAGAACATAAAATGAGAGCTTAAATTTATATTCAATAAGCAAAACAAATCCTTAGTTTATGCTTTAACTCTGTTAGTATGTGAAAGAAGGAGAAAACTGAAGAAAAGGAAGAACAGAAGTTTCACAAAGAGAATGAAAAGGCGAAGAAAAAAGAGACAGCTGAGGAAATAAACACAGAGATATTAACACAGAAGACAAATGAAAGTATGTAAGAAGGGAGAAATAAAATAAGAAAAGAGATATTGAAATGAAGAGATTAGCTGAGGTAGAAGGAACACTGAAAAGGATTTTAGTTTCTGAAATATTAGGTAGAGATAAATGCTCATGTCCAATTCTGCTGTTCTCTTGGGTGGTGGATTTAGAAAACATGATTAATTCCCTTTAAAGTCCTGAGTGAGTACCGGTCATAGCGCAGAAGGTCCCCTCTAAGTTTATAGCCACATTAGCCAAGTCAAAAGAAACATTTTCTCAGACTTGCCAAGGTATGACTGGTGAGATTACACTCTTGAGGATATTCCACCAAAAAAAAAAGAAAGAAAGAAATGAGATCTAGATTTGATTGAGAGATTTCCTGTTGATAATTCCAGCAAGACTTTCTGAATATGCAAATCTCTACTTCATATTTCTCAACTGTGGCACTATTGACATTTCAAACAGGATAATTCTTTCTTGTGGCAAGGTTGTCTGTGTACAGTAGGATTTTAGCAGAATCCCTGGCTTCTATGTCCTAGATGCCAGTAGTGTCTGCCTGTGGTTACAATCAGATCAGACATTGCCAATTGTCTCATAGGGGGTGGAGGTGGGGGTTCAACATTACACTGTGGAGTATCACTGCTCAAGAGCATTAATATTAACGAACTTGCACAAGTAAACGACAGAGTAGGAAGCAGACATTTTCTGGGTAAGGTACCACGCTGCCCCAAAATTAACCATATATAAATTGTAATTAGGTCCAATTTCCCCTCACCCACCTTCACAAACCCACAATGTTGGCTTTGTTTTAACCCTACTAGGGTACCCCAGGACCACTGGTTTAGTTAGAGTTTGAGGAGAATCCCCAGAGCATCAGCTGCAATTGGGACAGTCAGTTGGGTCCTTTCTGTCAACTCTGGATTGAGGTTGGTGGCCACAGCATCAAACAGGCCAACACAAACACTGAATGGCAAATGCTTTAGAGTCGGATTAACTATAGGACAGCAGGGGGGCATGATGTTCTGGCACAGAATCCTCCATTAGAGTCCCATTTTCCTCTTTCAGGCTTTCTATTTGAAAACCCTCAGAGAACATTAAAAACTTTGCTTTAGCAGGCACCTGGCTTTGCCTGAGTTCAATTAAGTTGCACACATTCTAAATTATCCCCCTGGATATTAGCCACAGTTATTGAAACACAAGCCAGGCAGGATGCAGGCCAGGTTCTGAGGATTCAAGTTGACTACAAAGGGGAACTTCAACTCCTAAAACACCCTTGAACTTTACCATAAGGAGGTCCTGTAGTTCGGCCATTTTATTTAAATAGCACAGTGATGAGGCATATCCAGCAGGACATTGCTACATTATCTTTTCAAAAGTAACAACCTTGCTTATGATGCCAGCTGTATGCCATCCTGCCATCTTTAACCCAGTTTTTCAATTTGTTTTTGTTGTTTTTTCTTTTTTGTATATAGATCTTTTTTTAAAGTACAACCCTTTTAATATGGAAAAATACATCTAACTGCTCAGATAGCCCTGTTTCTATTTGTTGGAAAAAAAAATTGAAGAAATTACATGTATAAGATTAGAAAGTTGAAACTATACCTGAAATATACAAAATGAAAATTAAAAATATCTCCTCACAATCCCTCATCATTTTCCTCAAGGACAATTGTTCTTTATAGTTTCCAGTGAATATATGGAGAAACACCATAACTGAATGCACATATACTTCCAATTATAATTTTATATATAAAGATTTTTACATAAAGCATCCTATTCTCTACCATTATTAAAATCTCTTTTAGAGATTATTCCATCTGTTGACACAGTGACCTAACTCAGTCTTTTGAGGATTGTTTTATATAAAATTGTATGGATATATAACTTTAATCTGTGCCCTATTGAAAACAACTTTATATTTATTTTTTGTGTTATTGTTGCTGATTTTGACATTATGCATAAACCTATAAATAACATTCTTGTATATAAATCTCAGTGAACTTTTGCAAGTGTGTTCACATAAACTTACTTGCTAATAATTTTAGAAGTATATGATCTCTAGACCTTCTCCTGGAATCATTCATTCTGAGAAAAACTCCAGAAGGTTCTCTCATTTTCTAGTCAAAAAGTATGTATCTGATGAAGACACAAAAGGTCACATACTGTATGTTTCTATTAAAATATTTATGTGAAATGTTTAGAATAGGCAAATCCATACACAAAGTTCATCAGTGTTTGCCAAAAGCTTGGATAGAAGGTAAAATAGGAAGTGACTGCAAATGGGTGTGGGCTTTCTTTGGGGGGGGGTGCTAAAAATATTTTGGAATCAGACAGTAGTGATGATCATACAACACTACAGATACACTAAAAACTACTTTATTGTTCCCGTTAAAAAAAGTAAAGTTTATGGTATATAAATCATACTTCAATAAAGCTATAATCAAAACTATGCACACTTACATGCAATTTCTACATAAATAAGCAAATAGTTTTGCATATAAATGTGATCAAGAACAAACTTGGAAATCTCCATGCAACTGAGCCAAAGGAAAAACGTTATATTGGCCTTGGGTATAAAAGAGGTCAGCCTACATTCTAGGGTCCTACACTTTTTTTCAGTATTTGAGGGGCATCTTTAGCTGTGTGTGTATGGTGGTCACATTTTCTAAATCAATATTCAGAGACCTGATATTGTATAAGCTATAATCAGACTTACAGTCAGATGGAACATTTGAGAGCAGCTCTGTTCTGGGAAGCTAAGAAATGAAGTTTCAGCACATGCATAGAGAGATATTTGTGAAAGCTTATCTTAAAGTTGGTAATAAGAAGCAACGCTTCAAACAAACACTAAATTACTTCTTATTAAGTGTCCATTTGGAAATTATAATTTATCTTTCACTTAGAAGGGTCAGTTAAAATACAGAAGTGTTCCAATAAAAACTGCCCAAGTCACAGCAGACAACCACAGAGAGGAGGTTACATGTCGAAATTAAAGCATATATATATATTCCTGGTATGTTATTCTAGAAGGAATATTAAAGAAGATTCTGTTACTATTATCATAAGAATCTTTGCTTGACAATCAACTGATTTACATAAAATCAAATTTGGAAACTGAGAAGAAAGGGATAATTATATGCAATTACTTTGCCATGGAATGTGGTTCCTGTTCCGAAATAGACTTATGTTTCTTTTTTCCTTCCCAATTATCACCACCTGAAAAGAAAAAGGAAAAGTCCTTTACATTAACATTCTTGTGCAACCACATTTATCACTTGGGGATAAAAGAAGGATCCTCTATTAGGTTCACTCTGATATGTCTATAGGGCTTTGGGTGTGCTGTACATTGTTGGAAAATTAAAAATCAATTCACCTGCTTCCCAGGTATATGTGCTGATTTGAATCAGAGTGCATTCTTGTCAAAGTGCTTTTTTCTCACAGTCGTGTGCTTTCTGGCTACAGAATGGTATTAGCATCAATAGGTCTTCCCATATTCCCCCAACAGTTTTGCATTTTTCCATACCAGGAGAAAATTACCTAAATTAAAAAAGAAAACTCTACTATGTATTTTATGGAGATTTGAAGAACAAAAGAAGAAACAATGAGAATATCCTAAGAAAGGCAAGCTGGATTTCATTATAATTTTTTAAAATTAAATACATTAAAATCCAAGTCTTTTATCTATATTTCTAATACATAATTAGATAAAAATGTCATGGCCCAAAAGATTCCATCATTAGCCAATTGCATGTGTGTGTGTGTGTGTGCGCACGTGTGCATGTTCATATGCGTGTGTGTGTGTGTGTGTGTGTGTGTGTGTGAGAGAGAGAGAGATTTTGGGAATTTTCTCTGTGTTCATTGGATTCGGATTAAATATTAACTGTAACTATATATATTCTTTAGAACATCAGCCTCTGCTGAGCACAGTGGCTCATGCCTATAATCCCAGCACTTTGGGAGGCTGAGGCAGGAGGATTGCTTGAATCTGGGAGATCAAGACCAGCCTAGGCAACACAGTAAGACCTTCTTTCTACAAAAAATAAAAACAATTAGCTGGATGTGGTAATGCATTTTGTAATCCCAGCTACTTGGGAGGCTCAGAAGGTTAAGGTTGTAGTGAGCTGTGATGGTGCCGCTGCATTCCAACCTGGGCAACAGAGTGAGATTCCAACTCAAAGAAAGAAAGAGAGGGAGGGAGGAAGGGAAAGAAGGAGGAAGAAAGAGAGAAAGGAGAGCACCAGCTTCATAAATTGGGTAATAGGATTTGTGTACACACACATACACACACACACACAGAGAGAGAGAGAAAGAGAGAGAGAGAATTCATGCAAAGCTAGAGTGTGAGTTGACTTTACTCACTAGAGGAAAAAGATGTAGAGAATGTGCAATATTTTAGAATACTTTATTGAAAGGTTATCTCACTACCTTTAAATCAATATAACTCATATTATACATTATAATTTATATAAAAATTAGAATTATACCTGTCATCTACATTTCAGTGGGTGAGTCAGTAGCATACTATTTACATTTTAGATAATTTTTAAAAACGATACTTACATGGAGTTCTCCGAAATCTTCTATTACCGCGTGAGGTTTTATTCCTACCAATATTGTAATATTCAAAATATGGATAGTAAACAGGAAGTCTATAATAAATCTAGGAGAATAACATTCATGCATGACACTAAATCTACTCCAAGAAAAACTCACTATTTAACAATTAAGAAAATCAGATTGAATAACATCTTGATTTTCTTCCATCCAGGAAGAAGCAATGAGAAAGAATAGAAAAGTAAGTTATCAAAAAACAAGGTTAGAATTGTGAAACGTTTTCATTTTTCTTTCTTTTTTTTTTTGAATTGGAGTCTCACTCTGTCACACAAGCTGGAGTGCAGTGGCACACACATCACCACTGCAGCCTCTACCTGAAGGGCTCAGGCAATCCTTCCGTCTCAGCCTTCTAAGTAGCCAGAACTACAGGTGCACACTACCATACTCGGCTAATTTTTTGATTTATTGTAGAGACGAGGTCTCACCATATTGCTCTGGCTGGTCTCAAGCCCCTGGACTTAGGCAATCCCCTCGCCTCGGCCTCCCAAAGTGCTGGAATTGCAGGCTTGAGCCATCGAGCCTGGCCATGAAACATTTTCTTATGTTCAAGACTAGAGGAACCACAGGAATGATCCTGAACATTGCGCATTTCTGTGACTGAAACATTTCCCAAGCATAACTCTGGCCATGAAGCCAGGTCCAGAGAGGGAGAAGAAGTGGATTCTTCAGGCTCTGCTTTCCAGCTACCTCGACTGTGAAATGAACTTTGTTCTCTAAAAAGACTCTCAAGGATTCCATTCTGACAGTTGTTCCACAGTTGAAGTAGGATTACTAATCTGACTGATTTACAGCTACTCCAAAGTATCTGTAAGAGAGAATTTTTTCCCTTTGCACTAGTCTCAAATTTACATATATAATATGTAATATACATATACATTTATATACATCATATACACTTCCATATACACTTATAAACACATATGTATGCTTGTGTAGGTATATATAAAATTAGTTAAGTCAAAAGTAATAATGAATAAAATCTGTAAAGTACTTCATTTTGCAAAGCAATTCTATCATATGTTCTTTCTTTTGATTATCATTCACGGCAGATTATTTTCCCTAAACAGAAGGAAATATCTGTATTGCCAATGTTTTACCCTTCCTTTGTTTTTGTTTTTTTTCTGAGACAGCTATAATGATGGTTCCATTCATTCAATGTGTACATATATCAAATCATGTTGTACACCTTGAATATATATGATTTTTATTTGACAATGAAATATTTTAAAATTAAAAAATAGTAAACTCTAAGACTCTTAGAGTCTATAATACTCAGTGATCTATCACAGAAACAAAGAATTGAGTATCACATGTTCTCACTCATAAACGGACCTTGAACAATTATCATAATACTATAAGAGAAGGATTGGCATTAGTGGGAAACTGTTGGGGGGAGCAGGATTGGCAGTAGTGGGAATCTGCCCAGGAGGGGGGCACACCTCATCAACAAGGGTACCTGCATAGTGATCATTTGTATACTCAACCCTGGATTATACCCCACATCTTTATATTTTTTAAAAAAGTAAAAAAACAGGTTGCTAAGAGCATGGAAAAATACATTTTGTTTTAAACTTTAGTTTTTATATTATATAGTTATATACATAACACCACATGGATAATTTTATAAAATAGATACCAACAATTGGTTCAAAATGGCTAACAAGCAATTAACTGAATTTATTTTTAAATTCAGCCCCAAACTGGAAATTCCTTTATGTTTGCAGATACAGTCTGAATCGCAACTTCTGAAATTCCAGTAAGTGTAACAGAACCATCATTTGAACTTAGGAAAACAAAGTTGGTTTTCCCTTTTTATTGGGTGGAAAGTAGTTGTTGCTTTTTAATGAAGTCGAATTTCAGATAAACTTTTCACGAAGGATAATGCCTGCAAGAATAGAGAAGATGGAACATTTGGAGTCATTCACAATCTGAGGAAAACTCTATACTGTAATTCCAATTTGTTTATTAAGTTCATTTATTCAGAACCCTTGGTTTCATTTTTCTATGGGACCATTTCCCCAAGGTGAAACCCAAGCATGTCATACTCTCTTAACAACTGGGAAAATTCTGAATAATAAATGAAAGTAGTTAAGCACTTAACAGAATGCTATGTAAGTAATATTATTTTAAGAGGAAGAAAAACATTTATATGAGTATTGAATAGGATTTCTTTTTAGCACCATGTGGTGATTCCCTTGTTAGTAAAAAGAATAACTTGATCTAAAAAAAAATTGAATAAGATTTTAGTTGAAGTCAGGAAAGTCTCATTCTACAGTGAAAGTGCTAGAAAAATCACAATTCCGTAAAAAATAACTAAAATTCTCAAAAATCTACATTCAAATTCGTGAGGTCAAAAATAAGATTCTTGACAATAGTAGGATAAAAATAAGGCAAAACAAGGCAATGAAATTCTTTTCTTTGAGATACAAAGGAGAAACTGTCATTCACAATATATGATGAGAAATTCCTGACTAGAAAGGAGGAAGATCATAATTATTATTAAAACATAAAACACTAAACCAGAAAAATGAGTTCAAGAAATTGATTTCTTAGTGTCCTTAGTTCGAAGCACCTTCTAGTTAACCAATATATGACTAATTTGAAGCATTAACCTTCAGGAATAAAGACCTACTTCTAAGGAGCATCAATCTTTTATGTGTCAAACATCCATTTAGGAATCTGTGAATTGATTTTAATGTACAAAATTGTTAAATTTTGTGCATTATTTCAAGGGATTCAAGAAAAGTTTATTGGAGGACCCTCTAGAAATTCAGATCTTTTTAAATGCTGTGTTACTCTTCTCCCACCTTCTTCCTCCTACATAATTAGTGAATAATTTCTCAAAAAGGGCCTGGGGGAAGAGGGTAATATAAGAACAGAAAAATTAATAAGGTATAAAGTGTTACCAGCACATGCAGATTTGGAATACTAAATAATTAACTAGTAGTGTTCCAAGCCACTATCACATGGGGAATGTTTAATGGTATTACACAAGAAGTGTCAAGGTGCCATGCAATTGGAGAAACTGCTTTCATCTAAGACTCATTGCTATCAGAGAGACTTTTAGCATTCTCTCTTCAAGTACACACACATACACACAAATCAGTTGCTAGCAGAAATTTTTGATCCTAGAAAATAAATGAAGCCTGTCCTCACCAAAGTATTTAGATATACGGCACTTAGCTTTGAGTGACAGAGCTACACTATCACATGGGTAGTGCTGAAGCAAACTATTAAAGACTAAAAAATATTGGTTTCAGTAATAAGAGCCCCAAAGTTGGAAGAAGACTTGTCACCATAGGCAAGACATCATGAGAAAAGAATAAGCCAGAAGAGAATGGACAAGTTCAACCCAGTTACTGGTCTGCTAACCGTACTACTGAAACCGTGCTACTACAGTACTTCCAATGAGGAAAGGAATTAGAGTCTGATACCAGAAACCACCTTGTAACCTTCAGAATACATTAGACATTGTACTTTGTGCTATTAGCTATATAGGCATAATGCATTTTATACAGTTTTCCTTAAAGAGTAGGTTCAGTAATTTTCGGAAAATTCATCAATCATCGTCATTTAAGTCCACAGTAAGAGTCCTTCAGTGTTGCTGTAGTTAGAAATGGTTCCTTAAATGATCCATCTAGCTTATATTTCCCCATTTCCTAAATAATTTCTTCATTAAAGTACATTTGTTTAGATAATTATTTACATGAAGACTTTACTTTTAAATCTTTTTAAATACAAGTTTATGATGTCATAGTTTTATAAAACCAACAAAGAATATCTTACAATAATTAACTGTAAAACTCAGAAAAAACCTAAAAGGATAATTTACAACCCACATATTAATAACCTCTACTTTTAAAAAGCCTAATTTACATAGAACACTGTTAGGGAAGGGAAAAAAAGGAGTAAGGAATAAAAGAGGAATAAGCTAAACTGAGAGAAATAGAGAGAAGGAAAATAGCATTAAACACCACTATATCCAATGTTTTTACTTTTACTTTACGTTTTATCAAATACAATGATCTGCTGTTTCTTTATTCATGAGTTTTTGTAAAAGTAGCATCATTATTTGGATCTGATCCATTTAAAACATTAAGAATGCCTATGCATATATTTTTTAGAATTTTTGACTCTTCCCTAGAAAATTTTTCTATAAGTAAAAAAAGACTCTAGTAATTTCTAACAGAATTTAATAGGTCAGGGTAAAAATTAAATTCATAAAATCAGTAATTTAGTCCTGGAAAATCATTGTTTGTTTTGTTTTTATTTTGCACAACTCTGTTTTGATGCAAAATGGTTGTTTTTCTCCTATCCAACACTTTCTAATACTTAAGTAATAGGATTTTTATCAGATTTTCTCCTAGGAAAATATATGTCACATATTTTGAAAAAAAGTTCATCTTCATTCATCTACTTGCCTTTGAAACATGACAAAGTTGTGAGAATATTTGGCCAATCAGAATATTTCATCTTCCTTGACAAATTAGTTCAAGATTTTTTTTTTTTTTTTTTTTTTTTTTTTTGAGTTGGAATCTCACTCTATCGCCCAGACTGGAGTGCAGTGGCCGCTCTCGGCCACTGCAGCCTCGACCTGCTGGGCTCCGGCGATCCTTCCGCCTCAGCCTTCCGAGTAGCCAGAATTACAGGCACGCGTTACCACGCCTGGCTGATTTTTGATTTATTGTAGAGATGCGGTCTCGCCAAGTTGCCCAGGCGGGTCTCGAACCCGCGGGCTCAGGCAATTCACTCACCTCAGCCTCCGAAAGCGTGGGATTATAGGCTGAGCCACCGAGCCCGGCTAGTTCAAGATTTAATACTTGAACTCAACCAAAGTCACCTCAGGACTTTTTGACCAGAACTTTCAGGGAGATGCTCTTTTGCTTACACTACTTTGAGTTTAGTTTCTATTGCTTATACCCGAAAGTCTTGAGTAATACTTTAGTGTAATGTTTCCTCTAGGTAAAATGAATACTTCTGTGAGTGGTGGATATTGAATTGATGATGAGTAAAGAGATTGTTTTGAATCATACATACACTCTAGTGTAGTTCACTTTCTTTTCCAACACTTGGCACATATTTGCAGGATAAATCATTAGGGATTAGATTAAAGTCTGTGTTTATAGAAGTTTTGTTTTATGTCATGAGATTCAGCATTCTGAACCACAACCAAGAAATAAAAGAATATAAAACCCTTACCTGCATGTGAGTAGAGATGGATGGCTGAGACATCAGTGTTTCAAACCAAGAAATTGAGTCATCATAACTACCTTCCTTTGTTACAAGTTTTCTGTAAATCAATAAATTTCATCATCTATTTGTTTTATTTTTAAATAATGATGCTCTAAAAAATCAAAGTCAGAGTAGCTTAAAGGTTTCAAGTAGAATAATTATAATAGCAAAACAATAAACATGAACAAAATATACTTCTCTGAATTTGACAAGTTAATATGGGTAAAGAAATTCATGAACATTGTCAAGAATGGCAAACAACTCTCAGGTAATTAAAAACATAAACTATACATTTACTTAATTTCTTTCTTTCTTTTTTTTTTGAGTTGGAATCTCAGTATGTCGCCAAGGTGAAGTGCAGTGGCATGCTCATGGCCACCACAGCCTTTACCTACTGGGCTCAGGCGATCCTTCCACCTCAGCCTTCCAAGTAGCTGGAACTACAAGCGCGCACCACCACGCCTGGCTAATTTTTTGATTTATTGTAGAGATAAGGTCTCACCAAGTTGCCCAGGCCCCTCTCAAATCCGTGGGCTCAGACAATCCTCTCACCTCGGCCTCCCAAAGTGCTGGGATTATAGGTGTGAGCCACCGCACCTGGCAGGCTTGGATTTCTAACCAAGATACAGTTCATACTTTATTGACAGATTCAAAAGCATTTTTCATTTTTTATTTGTGAAAGAGCAGTCAAATGCCACCAGCTTGGGTAACTGAATGAATGAGCTTCCTCTGGAAGAAATTACAGGGAACTGCCACATTCTCAGAAATGATTTAGAAAGCAGTGAGCAGAAGTCAATTTGATGAAAATATCCTTTCTGAATATGGGGTCTTCCTTTGTGACCTACTGATTTTTTTTTTATAATCAGTATTTTTTATTATCGTATTGTGGGGTACAGTTAAGGATTAGGTATACAGATATGCTTTGTTCAGACACTCTTGGTGATAAGAGGTGTCTCCCCGTCCCCAGACTGATATTTTTAAACACAGAATAGACATATTTAGATTGAAAAGAGAATATAACATTTGTCTCAATTTCTGAAATCCAAACATGGCACTAGATTTGGGAATCTCTATTTTAATTAAATAAGATAAACGGTTAGTTGACAAGAAATCTTCAAACAGTCTAGTAAACTTAACATTTATATCATTCAGTTTAGTATGCCTTTGACGAAGTGCCAATATAAGTATGAGCACCATTTTACCCAAAAGCCAACAGTCTTATGGTGTTTTTTGTGTTAACCTTTTTAACAAGTTACTCTGATACTTTTACCTTGGTGAAGACTGGACAAAATGATTGTATTTAACTAAAAGTAAGGAAATTTCCAGCTCAGAATCCCATCAACACACAACAATAGTTTCACCTTACAATGTGCTTTAAGAAGTGCTGCCCAAGAATGCATACTTTCTAAAACAGAATAACTTATATAAATTTAAGTGAAGCATTACTCATCATTCTTTTCTATCACTAAAATATTCAACAGTATCATTAATCTTGGGCATCTCAAAGGCCTAAACCAGTTGTTCCCAACTTCAGCTATAAATTAGAATCACCTAGGAAGTTTCATAAGATTATAGATTCTCTAGGCTTACCATTACACACATCTTGAAATTCTGCTGTAATAAGTGTAGTTTGGAACCAAAGCATATTTAAAATTTATTGAAGGCTCCCAGATAATTTTAATGTGTAGCCAGGATTAAGAAACACTGACCTAGACAGCTACATAGTAAGTAGGTACCCACAAATTTTACAAGTGAATGAACAAGTGAATGAATCAATCAAAACAGATTCCCTCTCTAGCTATTTGACTCCTAAAGATATGTCACTTCACACAATTCTGTTTAGATTTGACCCGATTGTCCCCTAGTTGTCCATAATTATGCAGCATAGTTTAACATGGTAATACATCTCTAAGTAATTCTTCTATCTACCATGATTGTATCCATTCAGTGTCTGCCAATGTTATACCCCCACCCCTCTTTTCTTTTTTTTCTGAGTCTTCCTCTGTTACCAAGACCGGAGTACAGTGGTATAGTCATGGCTCACTGTAACCTCTTGCTCCTGGGCTCAAGTGATCCTTCCACCTCAGCCTTCTGAATAGTTGGGATTACAAGTGCACACTCAGTCAATTTTTTATTTATTTATTGCAGACAAGGACTCACTATGTTGCCCAAGCTAGTCTTAAACTCCTGGCTTCAAGCGATTCTCCTGCCTCAACCTCCCAAAGTGTTGAGTTTCCAGTGTGAGTCACCGTTTCTGACTATATACTCTTGCAATGATAATATCATGGATACAATCTCTACTGTACAACAGATCAAAAAAATAATTCTCTTTCTCTGTAGATATTAAGACATGATTTTGTGGGGAAGTGATGTTTTAAAAGAAAGAAAACCATTACTTTCTTTTAATATTATTAAATTATTGAATACAGTGACCATGGTTTATTTGTATACAGTAGATATTCAACAAATATTTCTAAAGTACAGCCAGACTCAGGGCTCAGCTTGTAATCACAGCACTTTGGGAGGCCGAAGTGAAGGACTGCCTGAGCCCGCAGGTTCGAGACCAGCCTGGGCAACTTGGCGGGACCTCATCTCTACAATAAATACATTTTTTTTAAAAATTAGCAAGGCGTGGTAGCGCACATCTGTAGTTCCAGCGACTTGGAAGACTGAGGCAGAAGGATCACCGGAGCCCAACAGGTCGACACTGGGGTGGCCGCTGGGGTGGCCGAGAGCATGCCACTGCACTCCAATCTGGGAGTTTAGTTTCTATTCAACTCAAAAAAAAAGAAAAAAATATGTGCTGAAATTAAGAAATAAAGGACCTAAATCTTTCAAAAAGAGAATTGCCAGATCTAATCTAATATGTACCACTTTTATTTCAATTTTAAAACATTCTATATATACATTAATATACTAACTTACATAAAATTCTTGTATAATATCTTAGAAGAGAAAATGATGTTAAGTAGAACTGAAAATAGCAGGAAATTTCATCATTATGCTCCAATATTGCCTTGGTGGAGTTTTTTTTCCCCCCCTCTTAGATGGATTACAATACATTTACCTTATTTCTCAGTTACCAAATATAATCTCATAGCTTATGTTGTCTTGTATATTGCAAGTCACCAAAATATGCTCTGATCAGTTATCTCCATCCATTTTCCATTTCCACTTAAAACTTGAGATAATTTTTTTGTCTTTCCTGTCAACTGAATGTACAGTAGCTGCCCAATATTATGAAACATGTTCACCCCCTCAGGACTGAAGCAGTTTCAAAAATATAAAAAGATTACACAATATATGTAGCTTCAAATCAATGCCAGGTTAACATGTTACTGTAGTTACTAAATCCCAATACAGAATTTCACACATGTGCATAAACTGTGTGTGTGTGTGTGTGTGTGTGTGTGTGTGTGTGTGTGTGTGTCTGCGTGTAGAATACATATCATTTTAGGGCTAGAATTTTGAGACAGTCAAAAGAATTATATCTATTAGAACAATGGTTCTTAGTAATGAAATGAAATTCAGGGACTCTAGACATAACTGAATGATGCACTTGTGAGATTATTTAACTTGATTTGTAAACTCTCTACATTTATCAAGGAAATTGTTCAGGTATAACTAGGAAAAAGAAAAAGGTAAGGTTTAAATTTCAAAAGTAGGACTGGATGCAATGACTCACACCTGTAATTGAGCATTTTGAGAGGACAAGGTAGGAGGATTGCTTGAGTCCAGGAATTCAAGGTTAGCCTAGGAAACATAGAGAGACCTCATCTCTCCAAAAAAAAAAAATTAAATAAGCTGGGCATATTGGCATGTGCCTGTAGTCCCAGCTACTCTAGAGACTGAGGCAGAAGGATCACCTGAGCCCAGAAGGTTGAGGCTGTGGGGAACCATGATGGTGCCACTGTACTCCAACCTGGGCAACAGAGAGAGACCCCAACCCAATTAATTAATTAATTAATTATAAAAGTAAAGCTTTAAGTCTTCCTATGAACCTCACAATGTAAAAATACCTTAGGATCTATGTGTGTGCGTTCAATGCTTTTGTTATCCTAGTTTAGGAAAATGTAAACAGAGTTCCGCCTAAGCAAATTTATGAAATATTTAACATTTGACCTCTCATTTGCCTTAATTTGTTCCAAGTATGAAAGTCACTTTACAAAATAAGGCCCCATGTGCCTTGCATCTTCACCTTCTTTTCTCTATTTAAAAGATAAGAGAGCCAGCAGCAACCACCATTGGCCATCAGATATTTTATATCTTTAACAATTTGTGAATTAAAAAACAAAACAAATTAAAATGCTTTTAATTGTTGAAGGAATGACAGTGCTCAAGAAGCTAATGAGAAAATTTTGTTGGAGGACAAGAGAACCATAAATTACTACAAGGTCAATATTTCTGAGCATAAATAAAAGTCTGCTTGATATATTTCATGGATAGAAGTTTTAATTGGTGGTCCATGGACCATCAAGCTGTACAAGAATCAACCTTAGGGCTTCAAGGAACATCCTGCATTTGGAATTTCAAATGCATTTGTGTACATGTGTGTCCAAAAACATCTAACAGGACTCCATCAGGGAAAATGGATCCATAATTTTCAAAATATTCTTGAAAAAGTCTTTGACTCCCCTGATTTAAATATTACTACTATTCTTTCATATATACACATTTATACAATCTTTGCAATCTGCATCAAAGTTTATTTTTAACTTAGTATTCAATGGTCTTTTAAAACTATTTTTGTTTTGTTTAAATTTATATCCTAACTTACATACAGCAAATTTACTTTTTTGGCATAGTTTTGTGTTTTGAAAATGCATAAAATATAGCTACAATCAAGATGCAAAATGGTTCCCTCACTCCCTAAAAGTATCTCATGTGGTCCTTTGCAATCAAATCTTTCTCTTATGCCAATTTTTCTGATAAATACTGATCCGTTATCCTTCCCTGTAATCTGGTCTTTTCCAGAATGTTATAAAATGGGATATGTTTAGTGTATAATCTTTGATGCCTAGCTTCTTTCATCAAGAATAATGTATTTGGGTTTCAGTAGGTTTTCCTTCTTATTGGCATGTAGTAATCAATTTTATGGCGATATTACAATTTTTTATTCATTAACCCTTTGAAGGCCATTTTAATTTGTTCCCAGGTTTTGGAAATTATGGATAGTACTGCTGTAAACATTCATGTACTGGTTTTTGTATATATAAACACATGTCTTTTCTCTGAGTAAACACTCAGGAGTGAAATTGCTAGAAAATATGGTAAGTGTAGGTTTAAATCTTCAAGAAATTGCCAAGCTGTTTTCCAAAGTGTCAGTATAATTTTTCACTCCCACCAGTCAAATAGGTATGTTGGGGTTTCTCTATACCCTCCTTAGCACTTAATAGTCTCAGGTTTTCTATTTTAGTCACTTTGATAGCTATGGAGTGGTATCTCGTGTGTGTGTGTGTGTGTGTGTGTGTGTGTGTGTGTGTGTTTGGGGGTTTGTTTGTCTGTTTGTTTGAGTCAGGGTCTCACTCTGTTGTCCAGGCTGGAGTGCAGTGGCACCATCACCATCATAGTTCACTGCAGCCTCAACTTCCTAGGCTTGTGTGATCCTTCTGCCACAGCCTCCAGAGTAACTAGGACTGGGCTGTACTAATTTTTTTTTTTAATAAAGTAGAGACAAGGTGTCATTATTTTATTCAGGTTGGTCTCAAACTCCTGGGCTCAAGCAATTCTCCTACCTTGACCTCCCAATGTGCTGGGATTATAGGTGTGAGCCACCATGCCCAGTCTCATCGTGGTTAATTTCCATTGCCCTAATTACAAAAGTTCCTGGGTATTTTTCATGAACTTATTTTTTCTTCATTAGTAAAGTATCTCTTTAAATCTTTTGCCCATTTTTAGTGGCATTTTTTCTTACTATTGACGTTTTAGTTGTTTTTATATATTTAGATACAAGTTTTTTATCAGATATGATATGATTGGCAAGTATGTTCTCCAGTCTTTTCAATATTCTCAATCTCTTAAAAATGTCTTTTACAAATAAAAAGTTTTAATTTTGGTAAAAATCCATTTTTCCTTTTTTTTGGTATGTATATTGGCTTTGAGATATCAAAACACACTTAGATTAACCCAATGTCACAAAACTTTTATGTTTTACCTAAAAATTTTATAACTGTACATTTCACATTTAGGCATATCATATATTTTAAATTAATTCTACATAAGTCATAAGATATATACTGAGATTCATATTTTTGTATATATATACTTCTAACTGCACTGGCAACATTTTTTGAAAAAACACCATTTTTTAAAATTGCCTTTGCATCTTCATAAAATAATCAGTTAGCCTCGTTTATATAAGTCTATTCTGATCTATGTGTCTATTCTTCTGCCAATTTCATACTGTCTGAGTGCTGTAAATTTATTTTATTTTAACTTATTTTATTTTAGTTTATTTGAATTGGGGTCTATGTTTGTTGCCCAGGATGGAATGCAGTGGCATGGTCACAGCTCGTTGCAGCCTTGACCTCCTGGGCTCAGGCAATTCTTCTGCCTCAGCCTCTTATGTAGCTGGGAGTACAGGAACATGCCATCACTCTCAGCTAGTTCTTTTTTATTTTTTGTAGAGATGAGGTCTTGCTATGTTGCCTGGGCTGGGCTTGAAATCCTGGGTCCAAGTAATCCTCTCCCCAGCCTTCCAAAGTCTGGGTTTACAGGCATGAACCACTATCCCTGGTGCATGCTGTAAATTTAAAGTAAGTCTTAAAATCAGAGTAAGTGGTTCCCCATACTTTGAGATTTTTCAAAATAATTTTGTCTTTACTGGTTCATTTGCCTGTTCAAATAAATGTTATATCAGTTTTTCAATACCTACAAAAATTTCTGCTGGCATTTTGAATGGAATTGCTTTCAACCTATAGACTAACTTTGGAAAAATTATATCTGAACAATATTGAGTCTTGCAATCCATAAATATCATATATTCTTTCATTTGATGGCACATGAGAAAGAATGTGAATTGATATTAAGGACCTAAGAGAAGCACATAGCTGACAACCAGAAAAAAAAATCACAAGAAATAAATTTGACCAACAACATAAATGAGCTTAAAGGTGAATTTTTTCATATATCCTAGAAGCAAGAGACCAACACCTTGATTTTGGCTCTCTGAGACTGTGTACACAGAAAACCCAGAGTATCAGAATTCTGACCTACAGAATGGTTAGCTAGTACATTTGTGATCCTTTAAACCCCTACATTGATTTGTTAAACCACAATAAAAAACGATTATACTACCTTTGTGTAAGCTCTTCTTAAGTGAGAGTTGGATCTAGTGACTTGCTTCTAATGAATAGAATAGAGCAAAAGTGATGAGATGTCAATTCCATGATTAGGTTATAAAAGTCTCTGACTTGCAGGCAATCTTTCACTATTGCCTGCTCTACTTACATGTTTTAATGAAACAAACTGCTATGGTATAGAGCCAATGTGTCAAGGAACTGAGGCAAGCCTTTGGTTAATAGCCAGTGAGAAAAATTGAGACCCTCAGACTAACAACCCATGAGTAACTAAATGCTGCCAACAACTATGTGAGCTTTTCCAGGTAAACCTTCACATGAGACTCCAACCTTGATAGACATCTTGACTTAAAGATAATTAACGTATGCTGTATTAAGTCACTAAATTTTGGGGGTAGTTTGTTATGAAGCAACAGATATCTGATACATATTCTATTTTAATGTATCTACCAGCTTTTTCACTACCTCTTTGTGTGTGTGTGTGTGTGTGTGTGTGTGTGTGTGTCTGTGTGTGTGTGTATTATGTGTGAGTATTATATATAACTTAGGAATTGCTCTAGAGATTGTAATATGCATGTATAACCTATCAGAGTCTACTTAGAGTTTATATCTTACAATTTTAAGTAAAAGGCAAAAGCCTTATAACAATATAGATCCCTTTAATCTCGCTCCCTTGATGTTGTCGTTTCATACGATGTGGTAGGCAAAATAATTCCTCTCTATACACATAGAAAGATATTTATACTTCAATTCCAGGAACCTGTAAATACGTAACTTTACATGGCAAAAGAGTCTTTGTGGGTGTGATTAAGGTAAGAACTACTATGGTTTGAATATATGTGTCCCTCCAAAATTCATATATTGGAACTTAAATCCCAACTGGATGGTATTGAGAGGTTGGGCCTTTGGGAGGTAGTGTGGACCAAAGGGTTTCGTCCTCACAAATGAAATTAATGCTGTTATAAAGGTGACTTCAAAGAGCTGCCTGAGACTTCCATGTCTTACCATGTGAGGACACAGCATTTGTTTGCCTTCCTGCTCTTCCACCATATGAGGACACAGGTCCATTTCCTCTGGAGGATGCAGCAACAAGGTGCTGTCTTGGTAGGAGAGAATGACCCCTCCCCAGACACCAAACCTTCCAGCACCTTGATCTTGGGCTTCCAAGCCTCCAGAACATTGAGAAATATATTATTTATAAATTACCGAGTCTAGCCTATTGTAGCCTAAATGGATTAAGACAAGGACCTCATCTTATCCTGGATTATCTAGATGGGCTCAGTCTAATCACATGAATCCTTAGAAGTAGAGATCCTTCCCTGACTGCATTTAAAGAAATGTGAGGGTGGAAAAAAAGAGAGAAACCTGAAGTGTTAGAGGAACATGAATCACCGATGCTGACTTTGAAGATGAAGGCAAGGGGCCATGATTCCAGGAATGCAGGTATCCTCTAAAAGCTGGTAACAGCTTTCAGCTGGCAGTAAGAAATAAAATAGACTTCAGTCTAATAACCACAAGAAACCGAATCCTGTCAACACTCTGAGTGAACAAGAAAATGAATAAAATGGATTCTTCTTTACAGCCTCCAAGAAAGAACACGGCAAGCAAACACTATGATTTTAGCCGAGGGAGACCTATGTCAGATTTCTTATGTACAAAACTGTAGAATAATAAATCTGTATGGTTTAAGATGCTAAAGTTGTGGTAAATTTGTATGTGCACAACAGAAAACTAATTCACATGACTCGTGTGTGTGTGTGTGTGTGTGTGTGTGTGTGTATGGTAAACCCCAATACTTTTGCTTTCAAGAATCATACATAATTTGAGAAACTAAAGAGGACAGAAATAGCTATTACATTGACCCATAGATTATTTTTATTTCCATTGTTCTTCCATCATTCTTGAATTTCCATGTTTTTATTATCATTTTTCATCAATCAATATAACCTTTAGCATTTCTTTCAGAGAAGATCTGCTGCCAATGAATTTCCTTAGTTTTCTTTCATTTGAGAATGTCTTTATTTCACCTTTATTCTTAGATGTTTTTATCTGTTATCGAATTCTGGGATGACAGTTAGTTTTATGTGTCATATTAAAAATATTATTCCATTCTCTTCTGGCCCCAATTACTACTAAGTTTTTCTCTTTCTCTTTGGTTTTCATCAGTTTGATTTTCATGTATAAAGGGGGCCCCAAAAAAACCTGGAATTTATTTATAACAAATTGTGTATTTATTCTTACGTGTTTAAACTTGTGTCACTTTCAAAGTACTCTTCATTTGATGCAATAACACCTATTAAGACACTTTTTCCGCTGCTCAAAACAGTATTTGAGTGAGTCAATTTTAATTTTTTTTTAGTGCTTCTGCCATTTTTTGTTTCATCTCTTCCACATCAGCAAAACATTTCCCTTTGAGAACTTTTTTGAGGGCAAACAAAAAAAGTTGCTCATGATGAGATCGCGTGAATAGGGAGGGTAGTGCATGGGGATCATACTCTTTTGGGTCAAAACTTCTGAACATTTAGCACAGTGTGGGTGGGTGCACTTGTAAATCACCCATCAAGAAATGGGCAAACATGTTGAAAGAATCTCCAAAAAAACCCACTGAAGCTGAGCGCAACCTCTCACGACATTAACTGGTACACCGATGCCAATGGATTACTAGAACTCTTAAATAGTGGGGAAAGCTTATATTACAAGAGGCCCACTCTCCAAAAAATAAATCCAGTTCTTTTAGGGTTCCTGCTCATATATAAATGTTTTCTTTGAGTATATACTGTTAAAATTTCACTGTGCCTCTTGACTCTGTAAATTTATGTCCTTTACTAAGTGTTAAATGTTTTAAACCAATATTCCTTCAATAGTTTTTTGCATCAGTCTCTTTCCCCTCTCCTAAATCACCAATGACGCCAATGTGAGACCTTTTAATATTCTTCCACAAATTTCCAAGACAAAGTTTATTTCTGTACTGTTTTTTCTTGTTGTACAATTTGAATAATTTATATTAACGTATATTTAAATTCACAATTCCTCTCTCATATATACTAAATGTTACCAATGAATTTTTCTACTATTGCTTTTTTAGTATAAAATTACCATATGATTAGCTTTTGAAGCTCTATCTCTTTTCTGAGACCATTTCCATTTCCATTCACTTTAAGAGTGTTTCCCCTTAGTTTATGGAGCAAAGTTTTAGTAGTTGCTTCAGAATTTTTGTCTAATTCCAACATCGGGGTCATCTTGGAGTTGACATTTGTTAATCATATTTTCCCTAAAGAGAATTAAGACTTTTCTGGTTCTTTGTATGTCAACCAATTCTGGAACATTTAAAAGGTTGTGGGACTGTGGCTGCATTTAGAAACCTTGGGAGAATAATTTTGTTTGCTTGTTTTAGCATGCAATCAAACAAGTTAAGTTCAGATCATAATTCCCAACCTGTATTGTGTTGTGATTTCAATGTCAGTTTGGTTTTCTTTTTTTCTTTTTTTGAGTTGGAGTCTCACTCTGTCTCCCAGACTGGAGTGCAGTGGCCGCTCCCGGCCACCGCAGCCTCGACCTGCTGGGCTCCAGCAATCCTTCCGCCTCAGCCTTCCGAGTAGCTGGAACTGCAGGCGCACGCTACCACGCCCGGCTGATTTTTTGATTTATTGTAGAGATGAGGTCTCGCTTGCCCAGGCGGGTCTCGAACCCGCGGGCTCAGGCAATCCACTCACCTCAGCCTCCCAAAGGCGCAGGATTACAGGCTGAGCCACCG
>CAUYQG010248548.1:0-25225 GCA_963574415.1 Tarsius wallacei
GCCTGTAGTTCCAGCTACTTCGAAGGCTGAGGCAGAAGGATCGCCGGAGCCCAGCAGGTCGAGGCTGCGGTGGCCGGGAGCGGCCACTGCACTCCAGTCTGGGCGACAGAGTGAGACTCCGACTCAAAAAAAAAAAAAAAAAAATATAGACTTTTTTGGCACTTCCTTGTAGTTTGACGAATATATATGAAGAAAGACAGTTAGAAATTTGAACTATACTGACTAGATTAGGCTGCTGTAACAAAGAGAGCCAATAACACAGAAGTTTACAAAATGAAGAAGTATATTTTGCTGTAAACTTCAAAGTGAAGCCCGCAGGCTGCTGGGCTGCTATGCTCCCAGGGACAAGTCAGGGACCATGGACTGCACAAATCAGGGTTTTGCCTAAAGAATACCTTCAATGAGGCTAGCTTTTATACCCTCAGATCTGCGAAGACATTGATCCTGAGGCCTACCTACACTCAGGCTGCTCCCAGCCAGTGACTAAGCAGGGGTGCCAGAGCCAGGCTATATCTGCCGGATGCAGGACTCCTCTAATAGGCAGTTTTTGTTCAGAGATTCCACATTGATTTGGCTGAGGCTTTTTCAGTGATGCTCTGCAGTCTGGAGATCACCTGGCCCAATCTTCTCTCCCTCCTGCTTTCCTTTTGCAGGTGTCAAATCTGCATTGCAAACCAAAGACTCTTCTTACCTCTTCCTCTTGCCTCTCGCCTTTATCTTTCACAGAACTTCCCCCAATATTTGTTCTTGGTTCGGGCTCCTTTAGGTATACTGATTTCTTGCAACTGAAAGTCTTTAAACAACTGCAGTTACTGATTCCCTCATCTGAAACTCTTTGGACCAAATGTATCTGAATTCCTATCAAATACGTACCATATTATAGACTAACTCACTTGGGCTATCACACCATGACTATGCAGTGAAACCCAAACACACACACAAAGTAGGATGAATAAAGGCTATACATAATCTCACATAAGTATGGATTGCTTTTTTTTCCCCAAGTAAAAATTTTAGATCAGATGGAAATTACCTCTATATAAATTACAAAATAAAAGCTTTTTGTTTTCAGAACTTCACTGATTTCACGACTGTTAATCAGGGATAGTGAACCTATTTATCTTTTGCTTTATTATTTTTTTCCTCCTATTTGTATTTTGAATACAGTATTGTTTGTTTATTTTCCTTCAGAAATGTATAACTTCTCCCTTCTTATATATTTAGATCCTGATGCAGTGATTTTCGATAAACTACATCAGTAAGGATCTTTTGGGTGACAGTTTTCAACTCCTAATGTTTATTCAGCAGATCTAGTGTTAGGCCTAAGAGTCTGTATTTGTAACAAGCTGGGCAACCCCCACCCCACCTGTAATTCTGATGTGGAGGGTCTTAGGAGTCACACTTCAAAAATACTGTCCTAAACTTTGAGTTCTCTCTAGTAAACCACGAATATCTGTAGCCCAGGTTTAACCTTCTGGATTTTGAGGATTTTTTTGTTTTTGTTTTTTTTGTTTTTTTAGTATTAAAACCAGCTGACTAGCTTATTCTCTTGTTCTTCTTCTCTGACTGTGCTTACTTTTGTAGCTAGCTAGGACAGCCCTGCATTTTAACTTTACGAATAACTCGGGGATGTTTCTCTTGGAATGACAGGAGTTAGCTTTTTGAACTGAAATAGAGCCGAACAGTTTCCACTTATCGCTGAGTACCTGTCTCACCAGAGTATCAGTTTTGAGCTTATAGAATTGTGCAAGGAGTCTCCCTACTCCCATTATAGTTGGAGTTATAGGTCGAAAAACTATCAATAAACGCTAATGGGTAAATGAAACCACAACAGGTGTAGCAGAACAGCTGGCATGTAATGAATGTGTAAGCGTACTTTCTCTCAACTCAGCACTGCTTTCAGCTTGGATCTCTTGCAGGACCAATTTCCTTTAGAATGAGCAAAAAAAGTTATATTTCTAAGGATTCCTTTCCCTTTCCAATAATATCACTGATTTCTATTTTAAGCTGAGTGCTTCCTGAAACTGGAGATTAATCAAGACTGTAAGGGGATACGTTAAAAGGAGAAGTGAAGGAAAAAACCAAGGTCTGAAAAAGGGTCCAGGTGTTTATTTGGTTAATATGCTTTCTGGAAACAATTGCTTGCTCCCCTGAGTAGGAATTTAAACTTCTCTGCTATAAACAGCTTAAATGGTCATGTATTAATAAGGGAAACATAAGAAACACTAAGTTCAAAGGAGTCCTTTAGAATTACATGAACACCATGATTTCTGTAAGTTCATGATGACCAAACTGAGGCATATGACGTTTTGCTGGATTTTAACTGGAATTAGACGTTAAATGTTGTACATATCCCAGGAGAGACAATTTTGAGAAAAATGTTAAAAAAAAAACACCTCATAATTTTTATGCTAAAATAAATAGAGGCATTTTGGTAAAGAATACAAAGTTTGTGGGTTTTAATTAGTAAAACACAGGCTTGCTAAGAAATATCATAAATAAAAATGCCTCCTTAGACTAAGACCTCATATCTTAGATGGTTCTGTCTTCTTTCTCAGTGATTTGGGGTAAGCTTGTGGGAAAGTTTAGGAAATACTGCAGTTGATTGTGACACGTGTAGTTAGATATTTCCTGTAAAAAGCCTAAGCTTACCCACTTTGTTATTCTAGTGCCTGCCCTTGAATTCTCCATCTCAACTTGCAACATATGGAGTTGAAAGCTGTATGAAAATTGTGCGTTTTCATTGTGCTACCAAAGATATGCAACAGGATGTTAAAACTGAACTATTTCTAACTCTGTTTTGGCTAAAGCCCCAAAACAATATTTGCCAGCTATTCCACATTCTAAAGTTAGACCACCTATGTAGGACTTGCAAAGAAATAAAGGAAATAGAGGAGGAATCCACAATACCCATTCCCCTCAGCAGGTAACAGTCTACAGTAGGCCACCTGGGCTGATAAGAAGCTCTAACATAAGATGAGGCTTGATATTACATGAACAGGGCATTTTTAATTGCTGAAATCAGGCTCTCATTTCATATAATCAGAGGATTGTTTTAAAAATTTCCTATAGATACACAAAAGTTCATGAGATTTCCCTCAATTTCATCTGAGTAGCAGAGAAAATAAGACCTTTGCAGTGTTTGAATCAGCAGTGGGAAAAAACAAAGGTTTGGGGTTTTTTTGTTATTTTTTTTCCAACCATATAGCGATCACTAGGACATAAATCAAGAAGAAAGAAGCTGAAAAGGAAACATTTAGAGAGTTTTTTAATCCTTTTCTTTTTTGCTGTTAGTTTTAAGGGACTATGATGCTTATGTTGATGGACCCTAAGCTTCCTTCCATCTAAACAAGATTTTTCGTATCCTTTTAAAAACACATTCTTTATTTCTGCTTTGTGTCTTGAAATCAGTCTTTATTCAGTGTGGTTTTTGGCATTCATTTTGTCCATATTTTGTTTTCTTTAAAATATTTGGGTAATACTATCATCTTTTAAAGGGTCTCTATTTTCCCATTTGATGATGCTGGAATGACTTTCTAATTTAATGACAGCATCTGCATTTCCAGAAAGGCTAAAAACCTAAGACTAAAAACAAATTACATTGTAACAACAAAAGATAAATAAATTATGATTGTAACTTCCCAAAAACTGTGTTTAGGACTTGACCTGCAAATTTCTGACCTGCTTACCAGTTTATCTAATCCATTTGTGTCTATTTAGGCGAGTTTCTTGTAAACAGAATGTAGTTGAATCTTACTTTTCCATCCAAAATGACAAACTCTGTCTTAAGCAGGGTTTAAATCATTTATATTTAATATAATTATTAATGTGATTGGATTAAATCTATCTTAGTGTAGTTTTCTATTTGTCTAAACTATTATTTGTTTTTGTTTTTTCTTCTTTTCTTTTTATGAGATTGATCATTTTGTTTTTTTTTTTCTCTCCCTCTCAATGGCTTCTCTATGGTTTATAATATATATCTTTACTGTACCAAGTATACAATTAAATAATATCATAACATTACATTTCATGTAATGTATAAGGACCTTACAAACATAGACTTTTATTTCTTATTTACCATTCTTTTTATTATTCTTGTCATTCATTTTATGGCTACACATGTTATAAATCCTGGTGAACAATTTTACCAGTTTTATTCATACAATCATATATTAAAGAAAGTAGAAATAATAATATATCTCTAATATTTACTTATATATTAAATATTTTATCACTGTCTTGGAAAATTTTAATGTTGCTTTCATTTTTGAAGTAAATAGTCACTGAGTATAGAATGCTATATATATATATATATATATTTTTTTTTTGAGTTGGAGTCTCACTCTGTCACCCAGACTGAAGTGCAGTGGCCACCCCCGGCCACTGCAGCCTCAACCTGCTGGGCTCCGGCGATCCTTCCGCCTCAGCCTTCCAAGTAGCTGGAACTACAGGCGCGTACTACCACGCCCGGCTAATTTTTTTTTGATTTATTGTAGAGATGAGGTCTCGCCAAGTTGCCCAGGCAGGTCTCGAACCCACGGGCTCAGGCAATCCACTTACCTCAGCCTCCCAAGGCGCAGGATTACAGGCTGAGCCACTGAGCCCGGCTAGAATGCTATATTAACAATGTTTTTGTTTGTCTTGTTTTTGCTTTTATTAAAGATATTGTTTCATTTTTCTTATAACTTGCATTTTTTAAAGAGAAGTCTATAATTCTTATCTTTCTTCTTCTGTATATACTATGTCTTTGCTCTCTGGCAATTTTCTAGGTCTCCTACTTTTGGTTTTTAGCAGTTCAACAGTAAACACTTAGATGCATTCTTATTTATATTTATCCTACTGTGATTCTCACAATTTTTGGAATCTGTGGCTAGTTGTATTTCATTAACATTTCTTCTCCATTTCTCTCTATTCTCTGTCTGCATCTCCAATTACATGTGTGTTAGCCTATTTGATGTTGCATCACAATTCTTGGATGTTCTGTTTCAGATTCTCTCTTCCTCCTATTTTATTTGTGTTTTAGTTTGACTAATTCATATTTCTCTGTTTTGAAGTTTACTATTTCCTCTACTGTGGTAAGTCTGCTAAGAAACCCAGCAAAAGTATGCTCTCTCTGATATCATGTATTTTACTTCTAGCCTTTTTATTTCATTCTTTTACATTTTCATCTCTGTAGAAATCTCTCTGTTCATGCACATTGTCTATCTTTTATGCCAGATCTGTAAACATATCGTAATCTTTTTAGTTTTTTAAAAATAGTTTCAACATCTAGGTTTTTATTTGTTGACTTGTTTAAGACTCAGAATTAAAACAAATTCTTCTGCTTCTGCATATCATTTTTGTTATTGCATTCCATATATCATGTATAAAAGAACAAGAGATAAGGTAAATAATATTTATGTTTCAAAATGCATTCATCTTTTCTATCTGGCTGTTGATGTGGGTCTGATTCAGCGTAGTCAGAAGTTTACCTATATCTCATTGCTATATTTATATTTATATCCCATAGACTTCAAATTACTGTGGTAATCGATTTTTACTCTTTTGTGTTCAATGTAGGGTATGGAATGCAAGAAAGTTTTTCTCAGTGTTCCTGCTCCACATTCAGATTTTGTAGGTGTATATAGGCCCTGTATACCTATGCTATCTATTTACTTCCTTGCTTTTGAGACTCCCAAAGACATAGGTTGTTACTCAAGCAACAGGTATATGGGAAAAGAGGTGGTTTCATTTGTCCTCCATCCTCAGTTTTTGTTTTGTTTTTTTAGTTGGGGTCTTACTCTGCTGTCAGGCTGGAGTGCAGGGGCATAGCTCGCCGCAACTTCAACTTCCTGGGCTCAGGCAATCCACTAGCCTTGGCCTCCCAAAGTGCTGGAATTATAGATGTGAGACCCTGAACCTAACCTATCTTCAATCCTGATGCAGGAGCTTTGCACTGGCGTCTCAAGAAGGGTTGTTTCCCTGTGTTCCAGTTCCTCCTCCAACAGCAGACATGTTTCCCCCCAGCACGGTATAGCCTTCAGAGGGCAAGCAGCTTTCCTTTCTCTTACCCATCTCAGCCTATATCTGCATTCCATCAGTGGGAGGGTTGGCATGCATAAATTTCCCACCCTCTCCCAGTAGCTATAGACAGCCCTTTTGTACCAATAGAAGATCCTAAGTATGAATTTATTTCCTGTGTCTCTACCAACAGATCAGTAGAGGATGGTCAGGTTTTCAGGTCCTCTTTCCCATCAGTAGCAGTTGATATTTTGGGGGGAAACAGGAAGACAGTACATTTTCCTGCCCCTTGACCAATAGCAGACTCCTGGTTCTTTAATTAGTGTGTGCTGCGTATACCTGCATTTCATTGGCTTGAACCCTGTCAGTTGGTCATATCTAATGGGAAGAGCTGGGAGATGTAGTCTTACTATGTGCACCAAAGGAAAATTAAACAACATGATGAACATGTAGCATTGTCTCTGCCTTACCACGATAATGAGAGAGACTAAATTGGGGGCTCTTCCTAGTTTTTAATCCCCTTGGCTTTGTAACCATGGTTCTTTATAATCTGGTCTCTGTCTACGTCTTTGGCTTTATTTTCTCTCACATCCCCCACATATCCTGTGGTACAAGATACTTGTTTACATATATCTGAAGTACTGTGCTCTCTCTTGAGCATTCTTTTTGCATGTGTGTTTCCTCCTTTCTTCACTGTTACCTTTTTTACATCATAACTACAGGGACTCTTTTCCAACCTTTTCTCTGTGACCCTATACAACTCTATATTTTTCTGTAGCAATTATCAAGCTGTTTTGTAATTGACTGAAAGTTCTTTGAAGATGGAACAGAAACGTGCAGAGGCAAGTGGTGGGTAGCAAATGTCATCTTCATTCAGGAAACTGTAGTTACTCTGGTGGTCTGAGAGAAATCTGGTTGCCCAACACTAACTACCATATTTAGTCAACTCCTTTGTTTCTGCTTTTCTCTCATTTTCCTTCTGTTGCATATCTTGCTATTTATGATGTGACTTTAAAAAATACTTCAAATACTTTAAAAGGAAATATTTTAATAAATATAACAGCTAATACATACTGGTAATTTTTATTCTAGGTACTTCACATGTATTAATTCACTTAATTCTCATAATAACCTTAGGAAGAAAGTATTATTATAATTCCTAGTTAATAAATGAGGGAAAGAAGCACAGGAAGCTTAAGTAGCAATGTTATACAGTTAGCAGGATGTATGTTTGGAGATGGAGCCAGAAAATCTGACTTTGTGGTCTGAGCTCTTTTGGACAGATGTCCAATTATCTGTGGCAATAATAGTGGTATCGCTTGATACAAAGAATGTGGCTGCATCAGTCAGGATTCAGATAGGAAAACAGAGATCATTTATTATAGTTCATTTCACAGAGAAATTTTAATATAGAGTATTGGTTAAACAGCAAGGTAGGACTTAAAATGCAAGAGAAAAATATTGAGGACACACAGGCTATGCCCCCTGCCACTCTGCTGCTACCCTGCACATACTCAACTCCACATTTTGATGGAGAAGTTGGGAAGAGACAAAAAGACGAAAAGACAAAAAGAATCACCAGGTGTCTCAGTCAAGATCCAGTCAGGTAACAGAAACCATTCCAGTTATTTGAACAGAAGAAATTAATATAAAGAATTGTAAGCTTGGTATACATTTGTTAACTAGGTAATCGAAAAGGTAAAAGGGATCTCTAGGGTGTCTCTGTGCTAGCAACCACAGGATGAGTTCCCTAAGGAAATAAAGGGAAGAGGTTGAAATAATTGAAACTTAACAGAAGGACTCTGTGAAGTTGAAACTCATGCAGCAGAGGAGGGTTCCAGTGAGCCTGGGAATCAGGCTTCTAAGAGTGGGTTCCAAACTGCTGGCATGTGTACCACTCATGTGGTAGTGGGAAGGTCACAATTAAGTAAGTTTTCAAAGTTTTCAAAAATCTACAAGCCAGATTCAGCTGCTTTTGCAGAAAGATCACCTTGGGGAGAAGGTAATTATAGTAATAATGATGGTGATAGTGTAGAATCTAAATTTTAGTATGTTCCTTCTATGAATCAATCATCTTACTAGATGTCACACATATATTATTTAATCTTTATTAACCTACTATGTAGAAGGTACTAGTCTTCTTATGCTGACTGCTGGGATGAAGAGTCATTGCTATGTAATGCTCAGAGGAACAGTAAGGGGAGAGCAAGGCATTTCCTCCTCCTTTATCCTAGCAGAATCCCTCTAGTATCCCCTATTGGCAGAGTCTGACAGAAATGTTACCATGGAGGAAAAATGCAGACATGAGCTTTGCAGAGTTGCAGCACTAGCATCACAAAGCCAAAAGACAATTACTTTATAAGCAGAACAAATGAAGATAAAATAGTCTTGGGATCTATATTTGGAGTGAATGTGCTTGCTAGAGAGAGGAACTTTTTAATTTCAGTCATAAGTCAGTGAGCTGAAGAGTTTGCCCACCAGTCTGAGTTTCCATTGGACACTATACAGTCCTTCTCCATGAATCAGCCAGTCTGGAACCTAGCTGATGGGCATTATTCTGCAGAGAGGTCTGTCTTCTTAATGCTTCCATGAATTTCAAAAATAAGGTAAAGGTAGGCTGGTAAGAAATACACTTTCTCAAATTCCAAAGGGTGTTCTTAAAAGACAGACAGCTCATCCTGAGATCAGATAGTAAAGGCATCGACTATTCTTTGACACACAAATGGTCTCAGTAGGGATAATTGTGCACTTGAATCAACTTTGGACCCTGCCTCAAAAGGTCTTCTCCCAGATCCTCAAGGAAGGGGACTTACAAGAAACAAAGAACGTAGACTTTGAATTTTTTTGAACAGTAAGTTGCTGATATGATTTAAGCATTCCATTGAAAAGATTAATCTAGTAGTAAAGTGTTGAGTAAGGGGGAAGAAGGAGAATCTGGAAACAAAAAGCTCAATGAGATCTATTATATGACTTAGGGTTGTAACAAGCCGACTGAAAGAAAGAAACATAAACACATGCAAGAAGGAAAAGAGAAGCAAATAAGATTACAGAAAATTAACCTTGTTTTATTATGTTATAACTTGCTGTTACTATGCTTATCTTCTTTGCTAGATTATGAATAATGTAGGTAGAAAGGTATTTTCTCATTTGTCGACATTATGGGAATGGGGGAGACAGACTTTAATAAAAGGACTGCAATATTGTTACACACACACACACACACACACAGACAATACTTCCTGAGAACAGCTTAGTGAGAAGAATACTACTGGGGAGGATTTAGAGGAGCCCTGCCAAAATAAATTTGAATGGTGTTGGCAGCTGCTGGACAGTACTGAGTGACATTGGCAGGCTTCCCTTGTGGCAATTGGTAGGCCAAGAGGTCTAGTGTCATCAACTACTGGCATGCAGTTAACAGAGAAGTCCATGAGGCTGAGTAGTTAACAGAGGGGCACACACTTCTGTGGACTGCCTGTAATGATTGCCAATGAGAATATACCTGCAAACTCCACAATCCTTTTACTGGAAAGGACCACCTTGAAGAGGGAGCAATTATAGTAATAATGGTGGTGATAGTGTAGCATCTAAATTTTAGTAGGTTTCTTCTATGAATCAGACACCTTACTAGATGTCACACATATATTATTTAATCCTTATAAACCAACTATAAAGAAGATATCAGTCTTCTTAGGCCTTCCTTAGAGATTACAGAATTTGGGCTTAGAAAATTAGTGAGTTAGTCAAGATCACTGTACAAGTAAAAGACTCAGCTTTGTTATCTAGAAAGCCCATGCTGTGTTTTGATACCAGGTTTTGTAAAGAAGCTCAGAGCCAATCATTACTTTTCTTAAAACAATTCCAGTTGCCATTGCCCATCATTTCCTCCCAGGCTCGTGCAGGGTGGAAATTGAGGGTTCTATCTAATGGCTTTTAAGGGTAATATGTCAGGCTTAATAAAACCCAAATTCCTAAATATATTTGGAACTTTTGTGAAAAAAAATGTTTATAATTTGACAGAAAAGCAATCACAGGTATTTTAGAACCAGTAAATAATTAGACAAAATGAAAACAGAGTTTTTGGACACAAATTAGTGTCACATACAAGTTACAAAGTGCAAAATACTCAAAAAAAACAGCACCTATGTCTTACAGAGAAAAGGAATTGGACATAATTAGAAAATAGCTTTGGCTTTTTTCCTTTGACCACATAATCACTTGTGACCATGCGGTGGCACTAACCCTTCGAGTACAAACTGTTTCTCTCTGGGGTCTGATTGCTAGCCGTAGGCCTTCATTATAAATATGGCACTGAATACATCCTTTCCTATCATCATCTGTTAAAGAGAAAAGGCAAAGTAAGGATTAAGGAGGTTCTTAATGAATAGACTTGACACTGACAATATTTTTTACTGCCTAGAATTTTCTATGTACATTATATATTCTGCAAAGTTGTTGCCATAAAACCCCAAAGAATAGATATGATAAAACTGTGAAGAATTCTGAGTAGTGATAGGGAGCTTATCACTGATTATAGCATAAGTGCCACTTACAGCTGAGAGTCAACAAATCACTTTGGCTATCACCTAACAAAGAGCAAAATACCTTCCTTAATTGGAAATCACATTCTTTCCCCACAAGTGGACCTCAGACTACTTAAGAATTATAGAAATGGTTCCCCTACAGTGTTGGAAACTTGGTCTGGGATGGTAGAGAGAAGAATGAGAGAAATTGTTTTCTCCTATTACTTTTTCTTCTTCTTTTTCCCTGCTATCTTTCCCAGCCTTTGCCCCTTACAAGAGATGGTATGACCTTGGAAAAATTGCTCACCCTTGCTTTTAATTTTCTTGTCGCTAAAGCTAAGATGTTTGGATTTGTCCTTTATTCTTACAACCTTTTCTACCATTTTGTGACTTCCCCTCTTCATTTTCTAACCTGTGAAGGTGAAATTGACTTAAAAAAAAAAAAGCAGTAGAGGAGTAAAACACAGAAAATAGAGTATACACTGTAGCTTTCTAATTCAGGGCAACATTTGGTTGTTAAGCAATATTTGCTTAAAATATTGTATATAAAAAATACATATCTAATTTTTTTTAGATAGTCAATGGCTTCCCTTGTTTTACTGTTGCTTTTTTCTATAATACTCTCTTATCTCTTTGAGAATACTAATTTTATTTATTTTATTTTAAAGTCCCATTATGATTCTTCTATTAACTCTGTTTCCTCAGGTATAACTTCTAATAGGTGGATTCACTTTATTTGGTTAAGAAGTGCTTGTCTATTCTTAGATTGCTAGGAATTTTATCATGAATTGGTTTAATCCATCTATTTTGTTTTTAATAACACTGACATTATTTTCACTTTAAAAAATTATGTTTGGTTCTTTATCAGCTTTTTCTATTCTTTCCTTTCTAGCTTAATATTTTTTATTTCTTCATATATTTTTTCAATTATTCTAAAATTCCACATTCATCAAGATACTCTGCAACTTTCTTCTGTTGTGACTATGTTTTCAAGGCTTCTTTACATCAACATGGCAGCCCTCAAGGCTGTAAGGTGCTTGCAGGACACTCAGTCTCAACTACTCTCCTGGGACTGGTTTTTTTTTTTGAGTTGGGACTGGTTTAATTGTACTCTCTTATCTCCATGTGAGTGCTAACAACTCATTCCCCAGTGCTTTAGAGCTCTGTCACAGCTGATACCCCAGGGCTCTGTCATGGTATCCATTAGCTCCATTTTTCATTATACTTGTCATTGTTGGAAGGGTTTTCTCTCTCTTTTACTCTTTCCCTTTCTCCTTCCCTCCCCCCTTTTAAAGCTTGGTTGTGATTTATGCCATTTTACTTTGTCTAGTGCATCTACATATTTGTAAGGGGGGGACTTCTGGGTCAGCTAATTTTGCCATGTTGCTGGAAAGCATTATAAGATATTAATGGTATAATAAACATTTTCCTATGTATTCCTTTGTGTTTTATATGTTTGAGTTCCTTGTAGATTCCCAGTTCAATTTGGTTTTCTGAGAATAAATTCATATATGTGAATCTTGTGGTAGAAAAATGCAATTTGGGTTGCTGATTAATTTTCTTTTCAAATTGTCATCCAGCAAGTTTACCAGTTTACACTGATCCCAGTAGTGTCTGAGAATATCTGTTTCAGAGACATGTTGAATCTCAAACCTTAAAGCAGAGGGAACAGTATGTAAAAATGCAAAGAAATTTTCAGTATGTATTTGGGGAGTTATAAGACATTTGCTAGAGAATAATGGAAAGATTATGGATTTAGGAATTTAAAAAGTATTAAAAATACTTTCTCTGTCACTTCTTTACCCACATTCTGGAAATGTAGGTAAGTTAATTAATCTCTTAGATATTATTTTTATCACTGGTGAAATGAAGGCCATCCATTTTATGGCTTCCTGTGTGTATTAAATAAAATAATATTAGTAGAGTACCTGGTAGATGATCATTTAATAGTAAGTTATATCTTAAATTATCATGGCTAGAATAATAGGTCTAGAATGGTTTGTTTAATGGTCTGTTGTAAAGATTTTCAAAAATTAAATCTCTTGAATAGATTAAAATATTCAGGTTATATATTGCCTTTTGAATGAGTTTTGGTAGTTGTGTCTTTTAATAAATTGGTTCATTTCAACAAAGTTGTCTAATTTATTGGCATACAGGTATTCACAATAATTCTAGCCATTAAATATATATAGATTCTGTAGTGATGTAATCTTTCTCATTTCTGTTGTAATTTTTGATTTCTCTTTTATTCTTGATCAGCTTGGTTAGAAGTTTATCGATTTTATTGATATTCTCAGAGGGACAATTTTTTTTGCATTGATTCTCTCTGTTGTTCTGTTTTATATTTTATTTACCTCTGCTCTGATCTTTGTTATTTTTTTTGTTTTGCTTACTTTTCTATTTTGGAGTTGTGGGGTAAAATGATGATTGATTACATAAGTAGATTGTATACAGGTAAAGCTTGGGCTTCTAACTGGCCCTCTCTTTCCCAGTAATGAACCAAGTATGTTGTCACATGCCCTCTCCCTCTTCCTTCCCTCTCTGCCCTAGCAGTGTCTAGCATTTGCTGATCTCATCCTTGTACTAGTATAACTAGTGATCAGGACCCACTAATGAGTAAAAAAACATGGTATTCAGCTCTTTGTTTCTGTGATAGTTCACTTAGTATGATGGTCTCCAACTGCATACAAATTGCTGCAAAGGCCATGATTTTGTTCTTCTTTATGGCTGCATAATATTCCATCATGTATATATACCACATTTTCTTTATCCATTCCTCTTGTAAAAGGCATCAAGTTTGGTTCCATGTTTTTGAATAGCTATTTTGCTATTCACATTGCTATTGTGAATAGTGCTCAATAAACATGCATGTGCAGGTGTCTTTTTTTGGTAGAGCAAGTTGTGTTCCTCCAGGTATATTCTCAGGAGGGGGATTGCTAGATCATATGGAAGCTTAATTTTTAGTTCAATGAGAAATCACCACACTAATTTCCATAGAGGTTGAACTTGTTCACATTCCCATCAGCAGTGTAAAAGTGGCCCCTATTCTCTGCAGCTACACCAGCACCTGCTGTTTATTGATTTACTCTTGTTAGTCATCCTTACAGGTGTTAGGTGGTAGCTCATTATGTTTTAAATTTGCATTTCTCTGATGATTAGTGAGACTGAGCATTTTCATGTGTTTATTGGCTGCTTGTATGTCCTTTGACAAGTGTCTGTTTGTGTCCCTTGCCCACTTTTTAAAGGGATTGTTTGTTTGTTTTTCTTTCAATTCATCTGAGTTCCTTGTAGGTCCTGGATGTTAGGCCTTTGTTTAATGCTAGCTTATAAATATTTTTCCCATCTATGGTTTGTCTTTTTACTCTTTGAGTATTTCTTTTGCTGTTCAATAACTTTACAGTTTGATAAGTTCCCATCTGTCTATCTTAGTTTTTGTTACCATTGTTTTTGAGGACTTGGTCATGAATTCATTGCTTACTCCAGTATCCAAAAGAGTGTCCCCTATGTTTTCTTTAAGATTCTTATGGTGTGAGGTTTTGCACTTAAGTCTTTGATCCACTTTGGGTTGATTTTTTTATATGGTATTATGTAGGGGTCCAGTTTCATACTTTTGCATGCAGCTGGCTGGTTTTTCTGTACTGTTTGCTGAATATGGTTTCCTTCCCCAATGTCTGTTATTGACAGCTTTGTCAAAGATGAGTTGGTTAAAAGACCCAGTATTTACTTCTGGATTCCCTTTCCAGTTCCATTGGTCTATTCCTATTCCTATACCCATACCATGTGTCCTGATAACTGTAGTATTGTAATATAGTTTAAAGTCTAAAAGTGTGATACCCCAGCTTTGTTCCTTTTGCTGAGAATCGCTTTGGCTATTCATGCTCTTTTTGCTTCCTTATGAAATTCTGTATTGTTTTTTCTAGGTCTGTGGAAAATGGTATTGGCAATTTGATAGGGTTTTCATTAAATCTATAGATTTCCTTGGGTAGGATGAACATCTTGACAATACTGATTCTTCCAATCCCTGAGCATGGAATGCTTTTCCATTTGTTTGTATCATTCTTGATTTATTTGAGCAGTGTTTTCTAGTTCTCATTGTAAAGGTCTTTCACTTCTCTGGTTAGATGGATGCCAAGGTTATTTCATTTTTTTGTGTGTGGCTATTGTGAATGGGATTGTGTTTTTTTAATTTGGTTCTCAGCCTGTTTGTTGTTTGTGTATAAAAATGCAGCTGTCTTTTTGTGCGTTGATTTTTGAATCTTGAAAATTTACCAAAGATATTTATCAGTGTTAGGAGGTTTTTGACAAACTCTAGGGTTTTCGAGGTATAGTATCACATCATTTGCAAAGAGGGATAACTTAACTTCCTCTTTTCTTATTTGATACCCTGATTTCCATCTCCTACTTGATTGTTCTGACTAGGACTTCCAGAACTATGCCGAATAGAAGGAATGAGAGTGGGAAACCTTGTCTTGTTCAAGTTCCTAGAGGAAGCACTTCCAGTTTCTGGCCACTAAGCATGATGTGGGCTGCAGGTTTGTCAAAGATGGCTCTTTTTGTTTTGATCCTTGGATGTCTAGGTGTTTGAATGTTTTTATCAAGGAGAGGCGCTGTACTTCATCAAATGCTCTTTCTGAGTCTACTGAGATAATCATATGGTTCTTGTTTTTATATCTGTTAATGTGCTGAATTATGTTTATGATCTGCAAATGGTGAACCATCCCTGCATCCTGGGAATGAAATGGTGGATGATCCCTGAGACGTGTTCTTGGATACAATTTGTTAGAATTTTGTTGAGAATTTTTGCATCTATGTTCATCAGGGAAATTGGCTTATAATTACCTTTCACTGTTGGGTCTTTGCCATTTTAGGGTATTAGGATGATGTTAGTTTCATGAAATGAGCTAGGGAGAATTCCTTCCTTCTCGATTGCCTGGACTACTTTCAATACCATTAGTTTAAGCTCTCCCTCATATGTCTTGTACAATTCAGCTGAGAAACCATCTGGTCCAGGAATTTTATTGGCAGGAAGTTTTCTTATCACTGAATCAGTTTCCTGGATTGTTATTGGTCTATTTAGATTTTCATTTTTTTTCAGCCTTGGAAGGTTGTATGATACCAGAAAACCCTCTATTTCCCCTAGTTTTTCAGTTTGTTTATATATAGATATTTTATATAATCTCTGATAATCTTTTGAATTTCTTCAGGGTCAGTTGTGCCATTGCCTTTTTCATTTAATTATGTTTATTTGTACTTTCTCACTCTCTCTCTCTTTCTTTTTCTTTTCTTTCTTTTTTTTTTTTTAGTCAATCTGGTCAGTCGTTTGCTTTATTGATCCTTTCTGTGATGTTTTTGTCTTCTATTTCCTGTAATTGTGACTTTATCTTAGCAATCTGAAATTTTCTACTGAAATTAGGATTTAATAGCTTTTGTCTTCCCAGTTTCCTTGTTGTAACATTTGGCTGTTTACTTGAGCTTCCTCTATTTTCTTGATATGAGCATGCAATGTTATGAATTTCCCATACAACGTTGCTTTCATGGTATCCCAGAGATTCAGATATGATGTATGTTTGTTTTCATTTGTTTCCAGGAATCCTTTTATTTCTGTCTTGATCTGTGCTGAACCATAAGTTATTCAGCAACATGTCATTTCGTTTCCATGACTTTGTGTGTTTTGGGGGACTCTTATTGATAGTGAATGTGTTCACGCTTGCTTTATGTCTGAGAATGTGATCAATCTTGGATTATGTTCATGTGCTGATGAGCAGAATGTATATTCCGTGGTTGTTGGGTGGAGTGTTCTGTAGTTTTCCATTATGTCCAATTGGTCTGTGTCAATTTAAGGTCATGCGTCTCCTTGTTGGTTTTTTTTTTTTGCCTCAGTGATCTATCTAGGGCTGTTAGAGTAGTAATAAAATCTCCAACTATGCTTGTGTGGGTGTCTATGTCATCTCCTAATTTAAGTAGTGATTGTTTTATAAATCTGGGTGCTCCTGCTTAGGGTGCATATATATCTAAAATGGCTATGTCTTACTGATGGATCGAGCCTTTAACCATTATGTAGTGGCCATTTTAACTTTTACTGGTTTGAAGTCCATTTTGTCTGATATAACAATAGCTACCTCTGCTCTTTTTTTCCCATTTTCCTGGAGAGTCAATTTTCAGCCCTTCACCTTGAGCCTGTGCATGTCCTTTGCAGTGAGATGGGTTTCCTGGAGTTAGCAGAATGTTGGATCATGTTTCTTTAACCAGTTTGCTACTCTATGTCTTTTTAGTGGCACACTCAAATCATTCACATTCAGGTTAATTCTTGAAATATGAGGGTTTATCCCTGTCATGGCTCTTAAGAGATTGCTTTGTTTCTTTTTTAAAAATAGATTTATAGGTGATCTGTATGCTCCCTTAATCTGTGCTTGCCTGTGCTTTTGTTTTGGGTGAAATTGTTCTTTTGTTTCTGTGCTCAAACTTTCTTAAGGACCCCCTGAAGGATTGGTTTGGAGGTGATGTATTCTCTTAGGGACTGGATGTCTGGGAAGGATTTTAATCATCCATCACCGAGAAAGCTTAGCTTGGTGGGGTAGGAAATTCTTGGCTGAAGTTTTTTATTTTTGAGATCATTGAAGATGGGATTTCATTCCCTTCTGGCTTGTAGGGTTTCTACTGAGAAGCCTGTTGCAATTTTGATGGGTCTTTCCTGGTAGGTGTTTGACTCATCTCCCTAGCTTCATTTAGGATTTTTTCCTTTCTGCTTACCTTGTGGAGCCAATTACTGTGTGTTTTGGGGATAGTCTTCTCATATATCTTGCAGAGGTTCTCTGAACCTCTTATATTTGGATGATCACCTCTCTAGTGGGATACGGGAAATTTTCGTGGATGACCTCATGGGAGGCTTGTTCTAGGGTGTTCTCAATTTCTCCTTCTATTTTGGGGATATCAGTCTACCATAGATTTGGTTTCTTTACATAGTTCCACACCTCTCATAGCCGTAGATCATTCTTTCTGAGTCTTTCTCCTTGTTTTTTGTCTGACTGTGTTAGTTCAATATTTCAATCTTCAAGCACTGAAATTCTTTCCTCTACCTGATCAATACTATTCTCTAGGCTTGTTATTATGGTATGAAATTCCAGGAGGGAATTCTACATTTTTAGGATTTCAGAATAGACCTTTCTTATATTGGCCATCTCAACTTTTACTCCCTTTGAGGCTTAAGCGATCTTTGCTTCCAACTTCTAGTGGTTTTTCCTTAGTTATTTTAGCTATCCAATATCTGGATTCTGTATCTGTTATCAGGGACAGGCAGTTCTAGGTGGCTTCCATGATTTGGGGACTGGGTAGTGCCTTTGCTGGTGAGCCCTCTTTAAGTCTTTGAGAACTGCCAGTGTTTTTCTTTGATTTTTACTCATCTGTGAGAAGCAGCCCTTCTCATTTTATTATTATAATTTTTAATCTTGTTTTGTAGCCAGGAATGGTCTTGCTGCCCTGGGGTCTTTTCTGCCATTGAAAATAGTTCCCACAGGGAGAGAAAGAAGGGATTGTTCTGTCACTTTTCCTGAGTAGAGTTCAGAACTCAAAGTGACTTTCTCTTGCAACTTTTTCCACGGCGGAACTGGGCCAGACAGACTTCCATCACCTATTTTGAGTTCTGTGTGGGGATCAGGTAGGAGGATGGGCCCCCAGCAGCTGGGAACACTGCAAGTGTTCGGTGCCATTGGCGGCCCAGAAATTTTCCCGCTGGGTCATGGGGTGGTCCTCCAGGAGCCTGCCTCTCTTTGCAACTTTTCCTCTCCCATCAGAGGGCAGCCTAAGCTCTTAAAATAGGCAGATTCCTTGCCAAGGAAGGACCTGCTCTTTGAGTGTGTGATGCTGACTGGAAAACCTTCCTAGTGTAACTTCCTAGTGTGGTGGGGGAGGCTGGGCACCAGACACTGGTGGCATTACCAACTGAGTGCGACTTCAGGTGAGTTTTACCTGCCTGGGTGCCAGCTGCCAGGCCCCACCAGTGGAGAACCTGCCCTTATGGGGTTGTCTTGTGGACGGCATTCAGTTCGCTGTTGGGCTCCCAACTCCATGGTCAGGCAACACTCCGCTGTGTCCTAAGCAGATCTCCTCTGGCAAAGGGACCCACACCCAGCGCACAGCTGGGAGAAAGGGAACACACCTAAACTGTGTTAGGAGCACTCACTTCCTCTCACACCCAAGGCAGTGGTGCAGATCCTAGGTGAGCCTGGCTTCCAGCCCCAACGTCAGCTGCTCTGACTCACTCCTCTTGACCCTATGTGTTTCTTGCTTTGTCTTTGATTTCATCTTTTTTTGTTGTAGTTTCTTAAGGATATTTATTTGACATCTTTCTTCTTTTCTCACCTGAATGTTCAGTCCTATAAACACTTTAATACTATTAAGTACTGCTATAGCAGTGTCTCACAAATTTGGGCCTGCTGTGTTTTAGTTTATTTTAGTAAAAAATACTTTCTAATTTTTTAAATTTCTTTTTTGTCAAATAAGTTATTTAGAAGTATTTCGTTTCTATGTCTTTGGAGATTTAAAAAAATCCTTCTGTTAATGATTGTTTTCTGACTATTTGATCACAGAACATACTTTGTATAATTTGAATCATTTTAAATTTATTGAAACTTGTTTTATGGTTCATATTATGGCCTATCTTGTTAAATGTTCCATATGTACTTGAAAAGAATGTGTATTCTGCTGTTGTTGGGTGAAATGTTCTACAAATGTCAGAAAAAGGTCAAATTGGTTGATGGTGTTACTCAAGTCTTCTATATCTGTACTGATTTTCTGTCTGCTTGTTCTGTTAATTGTTTATTGAGAGTGTGGTATTTAAATACCTGTCCTTAGTTGTGGGTTTGTCTGTGTTTTCTTGCCTAACCACTGTTGTCATTGTTGTTTCATGGATTTTGAACTCTGTTATTAGATACATAAATATTTAGGATTGTTTTGCGTTCTTGATGAATTGTTATTTTAGGATTATGAAATGACATTTTATTTTTTTAAATTTATTTTAAAGATGACATTTTAAATTCTGATTATATTTTTCTGCTCTGAAATCTACTTTGTCTGATATTAATAAAGTTATTCTTTATAAAATAGAATGATAGGTATTCTTTCCAAATTTAGCATGGTATAATATTTTTCATACTTATATTTTTATTTATTTGTGTCTTTACATTTAAAGTGTTGTTGAGTTTCTTGTTGGCAAGTCTTTCTTTTTGGCCAATTTTACAGTCTCTACCTCTGAATTGGGGTCGGTAGGTTATTTTCATTTTATCTGGTTATCAATATAGGCAAGTGCAAGTCTAGTATCTTGCCACTTGCTTTCCATTTCTTCTTTGCTCCCCCTTTACTTCCCTCTTTTTCTACCTTTCTTTAAATTGACAGAGTATTTTGCATGATTCTTTTTTATCTCTTTGGGTTTCTTGTTTTGTTACTTTTGTAACTGTGTTAGAGCTGGTAGTACACATTTTTAACTTATTCCAATTTACTTTTAAGTGATATGATACCACTTCATGCATAGTACAGAATCTTTATAATTGTTTGCCTCCATTTTTCTCTTGGTCTTGTGCTTTTGTTGTCCTAAATTTTATTTGTACATGTGTTATATACCTTACACACTATTTTATTATTTTTGTGTAAGCTGCCAATTATCTTTGAAAGAAATGTAAATAATAAGAAAAAATCCTTTCAAAAATTTGAAAAACATTGAAACTTTTCAGCCTTATGTTGCCTTTTGAGAATCTGCTAAAAACTATGGCCTTCTCCCTAGGGAAAAAAAAATGCACACAGTCACAAAATATAGCCTAAATACTGTGGATAATTACAAGGGGGCTTTCTGAAACCTGATTCCCATTCATAGACCCCTGCTATACAAAGCAGAGTTGTCAGGTGGGCAGTGGAGATTAAAAAACATTGAAGCTGGAGGTATTGGTCATAATTGATTTTACTTGCAATAATATTTGTGACACCTGTAGAAACTCTCATTGTAATATGTTCATACAGTGTCACAGTAGGCAGCCATCAAATAATAATTCTGGGGCTGAGTACCAACATAAGAAAATTATAATGAAATATTGTATGACAAAAGCAAGATACAAAGTTTTATACACATTGATCATAACTGGGATGTTTTTGGTTACCAGTAATACAATAGTTGACTAAAAGTAAACACTAAGTACATACCTCAATAGAAGTTTATTATTTCAATGTTGACTCTGCAAAGTCATGGCTGTGTCAGCTTCTCTTCACCTTCTGGTCATAAGTTGACTGAGCATTTTTTACCTCAGATCTTTCTCATATGCCTTTATTTTAACGGGAAGTAAAATGTTTCCCAGGAGAAATAACTTTTCAACCTTAATTAGAGTAAATTCTCAGTTCTCATTGGTCAGGACTGACTCATGTCCTTGCTGCAAGGGAGTCTGGGAAAAAGAAACAACATTTATTTGGTATTTTCATACTCTATTGTGGAAGGCAGTAAAAAAAAGAAGGGTGGGGGGCAACAAAGAATCTCTGGCACAATGAGCACATAAAAACTTCCTAAAGATAAATACATCAAGACAGTAATATACAGTCATTTATGAGTGATTTGGAACATTATTTCTACATTTTCCAAATTTTCAGAACTATTATTGAAATATTTTCCTGGAAATTTTATTTAATTAAAGAATAATTAACTTAGTTTGAACTAGCCATATAGGCTAAAACAACTCAAATTCTTCTTTTTTCTTCCTTAAAATAATGAGGTCAACCTGGTTGTCTCCTTTTCAATGACCTAATTTCTGAATTGGCGAAATCATTGATTTTTTTACATCAGAAAATTTAAATGACTTAACTGTTAACTGTTCATCTCTTCCTTCCCCATGCTTAATTTCATTATTGATGTTAATAGCATCTTCTTTGGCATGGTAGTATGAAATTATTAGTGTAAATGTTTTCCTGCAAGTAGACTTATTATTTTACTTCTACTTATATATTTTTATGAGAATCCTGCAATATTAATTTATCAACTTTGTAGCTCCTGTTTTGGTGTTAGTAAATTATAATAAACAAATAAACAAGTAAATGATATAACATTATTTTTTATGTTTAACTAGTCAAAGGTACATAAAATTTTGTGTAACTTAAGCAATAAATTAAATTAAAACAGTCTTGCAAAAAATGTAATGTTGTAGATGATTTGATTTGCCCATTTTCTTCACGACAAAACCAAAGCCCCGATGCCCAATGTGTCAAGGTATCAATTTGGCACCATGGCCAAATTAAAAATTAGTCTGCTAAAAAAGTCAAAAGAAAATATCTCCACACTCTTGGAACATTTAAGAATATTTTTTCACCATTCATATGCCTTAGAGTCATTCCAGTGAATCTTTATGAGGGGAGGAGACTGAGACCAATGCAGGAGATTTTTTGTTTCTTAACAGTTTTCACTAAGGAAGGGAAGAACATTGGTATCTTATACAAGATACTCAGTACAAGAAAATAAGGAGTTTCATGGATACAGTGTCAAAAGATGGATTACTTTTCTTGCCTTCCTCATGGTTCTGTTGTATCATATTCTTCTTTACCTATGCTCAACCAAATATATAATTTTAATTTTATCTTTTGGGAGATAGTGTTTTAGATTAGCATTTTCTACAGAACAGTTATAGGTGGATAATTTTAAAGTCATCAGTAATATATGTTGTAATTCAAATTTTAATTTTTTTTTTCTACTTACCAGTGAAGATAGATAGAAGGTGAAGGAAACACAATATATGTGACTGAGCCTGTGTAAATGTACTGTTGAAAATTACATTGTGGAATTAATTCAGACATTTTGTTCATATTCAATTCTTGTATTTTGTACAATTCTACTTCATTATTGTACTGTGTAATCTTCTGGTGCCACAAGTATATTTGAAAATAGAAGTTTGTTCAAATAAATTTTAAATAATAAATAAAATAATGGAAAAATACATTATTAAAATGAAGATTCCCAGCTATCAGTAAGCAGTCATACAACTGCACCTAGTATTTCTGCAGGAGGAAAAAAGCCATCAAACTAGCCTGCATGTTAATTCCTTCTGAAAATTTTAATGCATTTGGTTCAACTCCATACCAACATTTTCTATTCAGACTTCTTAATATGCACCAGTTTTTATACCTTGTGAGGTGGATATTGGAAATAGTGTGAAGTCATATAACATCATCATTTCTACATACACTGCAAAGTAGAATTTGGCATAAGGCTGATTTAACTTGTACTACATTCAAGTGAATTCATTACTGTCAGGACCAGAAAAAATAAGAATATCAGAGATGTGATTCTTTTTTAATATTGATTCTAAAATTATAGCATGATAGCGAAACTCTGTTATAATATAATCTCTAACTGAATAGTGCACATGTATAGGAAAACAGTGGTTGTATATTAATCCTAAACTATGCCTTCCATCTCATAGAAAAATAAAGTTTTTTTCCCACTTTCCCCATATATTCAAATTAGAGAATCTACTCTGTCCTGAGATTGACATCCTGACACAATGATGAAAATAATCAGGTTAAGGGAATTTGACATGCCACCAATCCTTTCTTAATTTATTTAGGATCCTAGTCTGTATCAGGGATTATGTCAGGCATTTGATTTTCAAAGTTAAGTAGAATGCATTTTCTAATCTCAAAGATCTTAGTGTCTTTAGGAAGGACAGACATGCAAATAATATATGTCCATCACATATTTCTAACATCTGGTTCAGAACCTGGCATTATGAGGGTGATTTGATAGTAAGAGTATTATTATTACTACTAGTAGTAATAATAATAATAATAATAATAATAATGGCTGACACTGAAAGCTTATTATATATCAGGAACTCTTCTGAGCACTTTATTCATTTATTGCTCTTAAAAATGCAATGATGCAGATGCATTATTTTACCATTTTCTTTGAGACAAAACTAAAGCATAGATGCCCTTTGTGTCAAGGTGTTAATTTGGTACCATGGCCAGCTTTGTCTATTGAGATCAGGGAGAGCATGTGTAACTTAAGCGATAAATTAAGTTAAAACAACCTTGCAAAAAATGCAATGATGTAGATGATTTGATTTGCCCATTTTCTTCACAGAAAACCAAAGCCCAGATGCCCATTGTGTCAAGGTATTAATATGGCACCATGGCCAAATTAAAAAATTGTCTGCTAAAAAAGTCACCAGGCAAGAAATCAAGACAGTGGTGGGGGTGGGGGATTTGGCAAAGGGAATATTCAGTTAAAGGGTCAGAAGGGCATGGAAAGAAGTAGAACTGTGAGTATTTCAGTCAACTGCAAGCTAAGGGTCTAAACAGAGAATGAAGATGAGTTTGCAGAGCAGGTAGATGGCCAACCAAAGAGGGAAGGAAAGTGTTACTTGTAAGTCAGGTTTTGAATGTGATAAAGAGAATGGATTAGAAGCAGGAGATATTTAAAAGATAAATACCACAGAAGTTATTGATACAAGTGAGAGAAAGGAAACATTGCAAGGAATTCCAGGTTTCTGGCTTGGGTGAGTAAGAGGGTGAGTCATTCCAAAAGTTGAGGAGGTTGTGTGGGGAGATGAAGATTTCGGTTTTGGATCCGGTTATGTGTCACATATATGGGTAGTATGCCTAGAAAACAAATACACACACACACACACACACACACACACTCACACACACACACACTCACACACATCTCAATCTGGAGTTCAGAAGAGAAAGCTGGACAGAAAAATAAACAAACATAGAAATATCGTTAATGCATTTGTTGTTTGTGAAATCCAGGGTCAGAGATGAGAGAGCCTTTGAGGAATGTATAGAATGAAAAGAGAAGGGGAAGAGTAGAGTGAGAAGAGGATGACAAAAGAAATAAGGCAGCAAAATGGAATGAGAAGGTAAGACAAGAATTATAAAAGAAGAAAAAGTGAAGACACCTGAAAATCTGACTTTTTGAAGACAGTAGGACATCTCTCTTCCCATAACTGTACCACAACTAAATTGTTCCTTGATATGAAAATATACCACCATGTGGAAAAAGAGATATGCATCTCAATTGTAACAGTGAACACTTTAAAAATATTGTGTTTTAATCATTGCTTTGCTAAGCCATGTTCTGATCATGTGGCTCCTTGAGCCACAGTCGCCATGTTTCCTGGCTTTGGCCCCCTCCCCTGCCGTGGGGAAGTGAATCTTCTCTCTCTCTCTCTCTAATTTACTTTAAAAATAAACGATATTTTTCACTCTAACTTCTGTGCAATTCTTTGCATGTTTCACATGACACCGGATCGCACACCACACACCTACTCCTCTGGGGGATCTGACCTAACATTTCTGGAGGCCCTACCCCATTGGGTGGTTGTGACAGTTCAACGAGTCATGCAGAAGACATCTGGGTCAGTGGCCAGCAGAAGGCACGCGCTCTGACACACGGTCATGGCTATGAGGGCGGGGTGGTTATTCTGGAACTCCCAGGCGGGGCTCTTGCGTGTCGCACCTGCCCAGGCGTGAGGTGATCCCCTGATGACCTGTTTGGGGCAATGGGGTGAGGGGTGAGACGGGGGCCCTGGGAAAACATCCTCCGACCTTATTCTTCTTGCCCAAGCGGGAGGCCACGAGACACCCTGGAGGCAGAAGAGCAGGAGAGCATCATTTTTTTTTTAGTTAAGAAAGGTAGATTTACTTTTATTTTTTTTATTTTTTTGAGTTGG
>CAUYQG010248554.1:0-31802 GCA_963574415.1 Tarsius wallacei
GTGATACTGTCACCAATGTCCTAATAATTTTCAAATGTGGTTCTCAAGTTTGAATGTCTGCACTGCTCTCCTAAGCTCCACATCCATGTTTCCAGCTTCTTAACCGATGACTCATATATCTCAAATATCTCCCAAATACCCACAAAAACCTAGGTATAGAAGGAACATACCTCAAAATATGATAAACCCACAGCTAACATATTGCTCACTGGACAGAAGCTAGAAGCATTCTATTTGCCCTTTTATATCTGCTCACTATTTTTTAGCTGCATTATTTGTAGGTATTTAAATTTAGAATGTATCCACACCTTTGACAGTGCCCACTTACAAACCATTACATTTGGCTCTTTTGAGTATCATCCCTTAGTTCTTAATTATGCCTTTGATTGGGATGCTGTTCACCATTTTGCAGCCAGAAGCCCACCCCAACATATTTCAGTAACTACCCATGGCTCCTGCAATCCCACTTCCTATGAAAGGCCTGGGTTCTTTCTTTCTCTGAAAGAATAGCCTACAATGCTAGTCAAATTTATTTGGTTTTAAGTGATTTTATCCATTTCATTTTTACATATAAAATTAGAAGTCTATAACAAGATAGAAAAATTATTTAATATCTGCAAACATATGCTTGCATGAGTTTTTTTGTGTGTACATGTCTAAAAGGAATATGAAAGAAAAATATTGCCAAATGTCCATATTTTTCTTTCATTTTCCCATCTGTTTCTGAATATTTCACTGTAATCAACTCATGGGAATTACCTCTGACTATATGCCTCTTATCAGCATTTTTGTCTATTAATAAACACAAGAATAAAAGAAAAACATTCAGACCATATGCTAGAAATGTATGTTCATTGAATCTGCAATTTTGTGGTAATCAAAAGTTCTGCAAGGGTCAATAGATATCAGTGGAAAATAAAATTCATGTGACTTAGATACTCACTAAAGGATTACCACTTTAGTTAGAAAATCACCACTGAATCAACAGTTTATTTCTTAAATTAGACTAGAATATTGTAGAACACAGAACTTACAACAATTTATTATTTTGTAATTCAGTCACATTTTGACCTTCTTTTTCAAATTTACTTTAACTTACAAGGGAAAGTGTCAGGCCAGGGCAGGTAGCATTCTATTCAAATGTTTTTTAAAAGTACATTGAGGGAATTCTGTGGGTCTGGAAATAATTTCTGCATTAGAACCTAAAATTGATAATATTTTATGGGAGGCATACACATTTATTATAGAAAAGCCTATATTCTACTGATTTCCCAAATGCAGCAGGAAATCAGACTGAACATAAGGCATCATTTGCACATTAATTCTACATTTGTGGGAACATGGGAATTGTCATCCTGGATCAGACTCCTTGTAAATTAAGGGTTGAGTCCTCTTTATGTAATTGAGTTGTTCATTCAGCATATATTTCTTGTTACTTGCAAAAGTCCAGGAAAGAGCAATGAACTAAATTGAAAGAGTACCTGAATTCATGGAAAGTAAACTGAATGATATTGGAAGTTAAGATATATATTAGGTTATTTTCAGTGAATGACTGTCATTCACACACATACACTCATGCACACACACACACACACACACACACACACACACACACACACACATACACATCTATAACTGCATGTTATTAAGTGAGGCAATCACATATAATATCATAAAATGGTGGCTATTATTAAACAATACTTGCTATCTTAGAGTAGAAAATCCTATAAATACTCATTTTGTGTGTAAATGCTTGCATTGATTTCTTTTAAACGGTCATCATTGAAGTTAAACAGATTGTTCCAATTCTAATATGTAATTATTCGATGAATATATAATACAAGTAGTATTCATACTAAGCATGATGTCTTGAATATGTTTAAGATTTCTTGAGAAATAACAAAACATCTGATGATTTGGCTAATCTTTTTACAAATTTAGCTTGTCAAATGAAACCATGCCATATATATGTACATTTTTAAAACTATTTTTTATTTTAGATTCAGGTATTGCATATGCAATGTTCATTGTTCCTTACACAGACACATTGTGTAGTAGTAGGGATTGGATCTCAGGTGGTCCATTCCCCAGATAGTGAAAATTATAACCTATAGGTAATTTCTGAACCCTAAGTTCCCTCCTCAATTCCCTCTTATTGGTGTCCAGTGTCTATTATTTCCATCTTTGTGACCATTTAGCTTCTACAAATGAGTGAGAACATTTGATGTTTGGTTTTCTGTTTCTGAGTCAGTTCACTTAGGATGATGACCACAAGCTCCATCCATGTTGCTGCAAAGAAAATGACTTCATTCTTTCTTAATGGCTACATAGTATTACACACACACACACACACACACACACACACACACACACACACACACACACATCACATTCTCTTTAGTGATTGTTTGAGCTAAGTAACACATTAAGCTAACATTGTAGAAGACTATTCTATGTTCTCATATTGTTTGCCAGAGTTGTAGACGATGTAATATATATATTACATCTTGTTAGCTGTATAGCTACTTTCTCCCACAGTTTTCAGACAATTTTACATGTTCTGTTTCTCAGTGCAACCTGAGCTCTCACACCGCCATGTCTTTTCCCATGGGGCTTACTCTGCCTATAATGCTCTTTTTTAATCTTATTAAAAAATTGTCTTCATCTTTCAAAATTTATTTAGGTGATTCTCTTTTCCATAAAATAGGTAGTGATTTTTGCTTTCTATATCTCAGTCTCTGTGCAAAACACATGCACTTTCAGTATTTTATTTTATAATCAACTTTGTCATCCTTGTAATACAGGTGAGACATAGAAGCTCAAAGGAATATTTAATTTTTCCAAAGGTTAACAGGTGGTTAAGTTGGAATTGACATGATACCATCTGGCTACAAAGTGACAGCATATACTGTTCTACATATATTTACAATTAAATTTTCATTTGTAAATATCTGTTTCATGGAACCATATTTCCTATTAAACTATAAGCTTGTGGAGAATCAAAACAATTTTTTTCTCATCATTTCCTGTTATCAGTTGATACTTTATACATATTAACTGATAAAGAATATATTAATGACTAAAATTGTATTGCATTCCATGGCATTGCATATTATTTTCAACAACTTTTCTATTGAAAATCTGTTATTTATGTGGAATTGAAATTGACTTCCCTTCAGTGCTTCATTTTTTCCCCTAGTTAAATCCCTTGGTGGCCTTTAGCATACGTTAAATTCATTTTCCTTCCCATGTTTGAAAGCAACTCTTATTACAGAGCAAAGCTCTCCAGTTCCTTTTGCTGCTATTCATATGCAATAACTTCATTGTATAGTTCTTGCCATTCTTTTTTTAAAATTAAAATTGAATTAAATGTAACACAATCCCAAAACTATTCAATGATCATTAGTTATTCTTTTCTCTGTCAGTTCTAAATAGATGATTCCCATGAAAGAGCAATGATATTTCACTTATTTCAGAAGGTCTGTCTTCATTATGGCAACCTAATACTAGATTCTCTTTTCTTCCTCCTCCTCCTCCTCTTTTTCTTTTTCTCCTTCTCTCCCTTCTTTCTCCTCTTTCTTACTCTCCTTCGTATCTTCTTCCCTCTCCTCCTTTTTTTTCATTTTTAAGCCTTAACAGGCTTAAAAACCAGCCTTGCTGATTTCTTTGAGACTTATAGTCATATAGGTGAGCACTATCTTCTCTTTTACTAACAATAGTAGTTGATATTTGTGTTCTGAATCCAGAATTTGTTCTAGATTGTTCATTTTTATAGGGGTATAAATATAAATAATTGCATTTAAAAACCAATTGCATTGAAAAACAGAATGGTTGTATGAGTACTTAAAGTAGAGTTTGTACTGAATGTGTATTACTTGTGCACTGCCATATCGTAAAAAACATTCATAAGTTCAACTATTGTTTAAGTTGAAGAATGTCTATATGTCTAAATCTCTGTTTTGTATAATTCTTTCCTCTCTAACTGTACTCTGCAAATTTCAGCTACTTCAGCCTTTCTGAATTCTAATCTCTTTCTTCTCTGTTCAGCAAGCTCATTTTTCTTTGTTTTGTTTTTCTCTCCATACACAACAGTTCATAAAGTTCATTTACACAATAAGTCATGGTAATACTAATGCTCACCTAATTCATATAATTTTTATGTATTTGTTCCAGGTATCTGGTTAACAGAGATAGGTATCATTTGATATGAATTACCTTATGAGGTCTTCATATTTTTTAAATTAAAAACTTTGGAAATGAAGAAATTAATTTTGATTATATACTAAATAAGATGTCTTTGTTTACTCTATATTTTTCCTTTTTTTAAAAATTAGGGTCTCACTCTGTCACCCAGGCTAGAGAGCAGTCGCACAATTACAACTCAGTGTAGTCTCAGCCTCTTGGACTCAGGCAATTCTCCTGCCTTGGCATCCCAAAGTGCTGTTATTAAAGGCATGAACCATTGTTCCCGGTCTATAAAATGCATTTATGCAATATTTGTCATACTAAAAAGACAACACAAAAATTTGCCCTTTTATGTCCCAGGTTTTTTTTTTTGTTTTTTTTTTACCTGAAAGAGGTTAAATTTTATATAAACACATTGCACACATTCACTGAAAATGTAATATATTCAATATATTTTAATATTGAAAACTTCTAAATCAATACAGTGTAGATCACCATATTACCATGATTAGCAGAAAAAAATTCAGGCAGGGGACAGTATGGTTCTGAATCTGAGTATAAATATTATTTTCAAGATATAGAATAAAAAGAGAATAATTTAAATGAGATTTAAATGGTACCTTTTGTGGTAAATACAGAAAATACAAGCATGAAGGACAGATAGAAATGTTTCAATCACGTGGAAAGCCTCCAGAAAATTGGCTGGATATTATTTGTTACCGAATATGAATTTAACATACAGCAATCCCCCTTTATCCATGAGGGATACATCTCAAGACTCCCAGTGAATACTTGAGACCCTGGATAGCACTGAACTGTATATATACAATGTTTATTCCTATACATACAAACCTATGATGAAATTTAATGTATAAATTAGGCAAAGTAAGATATTGATAATAAAATAGAATTTTAACAATATACTAGCATAACTACTCTTGAACCCTAGGGTCATATTAAGTAAAATTAGCACTACAATACCACAACAGTTGATCTGTTAACCTAAATAACCACTCAGTGATTAATTGAGTAGTGTAGACAGCAGGTTGTGTAGACAGCATAGAGAAGCTGGACAATGCGAGCTTTCTTATCCCAGACAAGACAGGAGAGGATGGTGCAAGATTTCATCACTCTGTTGAGAATGGAGTATAACTCGTAACTTATGACTTGTTAATTTCTGGAATATTTCATTTAATATTTTCAGCCACAATTTACCATGAGTAACTGAAACTGCAGAAAGCAAAACCGTGGTTAAGGAGGAACTACTGTGTATGTGTGATTCAATGGTGAGATAAAAACCTTAATCAGCACCCTCAGTCAGATTAAAAAGGAATGTATAGGAGAAAAACATTGCAAACTAAGTGTAGCGGGGTATGTAGTAGTACTGAATTGATTTAGTAACTGATTCTGAGAGAATGTGAAGAGAAACACACCTTTAACGTGAGAATTGAAGGATGACTATTATTTAGTGAGATTGGTAGTTGAGGGAGGAAGAAGGGAGTGCTTCCCGGCAGTGAAGAGTAGATAGGAAGACCCAAAAGCAAGTAAATAAGAGAACAATTCGTTGTAGAACTGCAAGCATCATTACTATATAAAGTCCAAAAAACAGAATTTGAAGTTTGAGTCATCAAATGCTAAGTCGGTGACCACATTTGTAGAGGCCAAAATAATTCGGTTTCTGTTCTTGTTGCTGTTGTTGTCTTTTATGTTTGCTTAGTTGCTTTATTTTCTTGGTTGTCATTTCCTTGTTTGTTTTTACATTGTGTTGCTTCATATTTTGGTAAGATGACTATATCAATGGTGATGCAGTGTGTGCTTTAGAAGAAAGATGAAGATTTTGCTTCAGTGGCTTAAGTGTGATACTCTGAATTAGTGTGAAGCAAATGTAGCAAGAATGAAAGTGATAGATTCAATCACTATGATGGATTCATCAGGTGAATATATTTTTTTAAATTTATATTCTTATTTCTAAGATATAATTTATTTTTTATGTGTTGACAAATTTGTTTGCTTCTTTGGTTATTTGTAACTTGCTATGCTTCAAAGAGAATTTAAAATAGAGCATATCAAATATTAAAGATATACTCTATTAAGCATGGGGGTAAAGTTAGTAGATGAGCAGGCTTTTAAAAAGTAGGGTTTTTACTTAAATGACTATTATTTTCAATGGGAATAGAAAACTCAGAATGGGAAGACAATGATGATGAAGATAAGCTGCATTTGAGATGACAGTGAGAACATCCGAGTGACAATCATTTGCCAACATTTGGAGATAATGACCAGAAAATACTTCAGGCAAAAATATATATATTTAATACCATATATATATAGAAGTAAATCTAAAGCCCTCAAAACTGATAAGTTGTAAAAATTATTTAGAGAAGGAAAAATTGTCTAACGGCTGAATCTTGGTGAATATAAACAGTCATGATCTTTTAAGTCTCCCGAAGGTCTGAGTTTTATCAGAGATAAAAATCGCATTGCTTTTTTTCTTGCTCACACTTTGTAATTGTCCATTTCATCCCTGGAAGACCAAAACAATTTCATATCTTCAATAATAATATATCTTTTATAAAAATATGACTTTTGTCAAAGCAGCAGAGAATTCTTACATTTCAAATAACATCATACTTTCTATCTTTTAGAAAGAGCCATTTGATGTGTCTCATAGTGCGTGTGTCTGCATATGTTTGTGTATAGATTGATAAGCTTATTTTTTCTAAATGCAAATATTTAATTTGATTACATTATGTCTGATCTTCTGCTCCCAGGCTACTTAGATGACTATAAGTCTGAATTGGTGATGATGCTGAGAATGCAGTTATATATTTTGGAAAAAACAACTCAAATTGAGGGTGAAAAGTTTGGATATCATACCATTTAAAGAGTTGATAAGAATAGTCTGCCATATATAGTTAAAACTGTTTTATAATTAGGTTTTCTATTTTCTAAATGCAAACAACTTTAAGTATCTGCTAATCATCTTTTTAAAAAAAAGTATAAGACCCTTTTCCATGTGCTATACCTTACTTTGAGACCCATCAAGAGTTACTGCTTGTCCAATTTCACCCATCACTAATTGAAAAATTACTTTATGGACTCAAACACACACAACAAAGTTTATAAAAAGTAAGTTGTCAACATATGCCACTTGGAAATAAATTAAATATCAACTCTGGCTAAGACTGGGAAAATGGTGGCGGACATAAATCTTTGGGAAGAAACATGTCCTTCTCGATTCTTATTGCTCTACAATGTACTGCACCTTAGAGGAGCCTTCCAGATCTTAATTTAATCATTTTCTTTATATTATTCATTTAATAAGGTCTTACAATGACATCTTCTAGGAATATCAGTTTCCATTATTTGATGGTTATCCCATTTTTCAAGTGCTGCTGACCTGAAGAGCTGCTCAGCACTGTTTATTTGGACCCCACACAGATTCTGCTGAGCTTTCTCTTGGAAGTTTTATCAGAGAATAAAGCACATCATATACCACATTGTGTCAAACTCTGGAAGTTTTCTAATCAATGAGTCTAGCTCTTTTCTCCTAAGTAGAAAATGATATTACCAACTTTTCCTGACACAGAATGAAACTCACACATCCTATTTTGAGATACTGCAATACACAATGCCTCTTCCTCTGTTTCAATCCTTTGTTGTTGTTTTTTTTGGTTGTTTGTTAGTTTGTTTGTTTGTTTTTTCAGTGACTGAGAGCCTACCATCTGCTAAGTACAGTATTAGGCCCTTGAAGAAACAGTAGTAAAGAAGAAAGATATGATAACTCCTATCCTTAAGAAGTTTACACTATAATAAAGGAAATAAATATCCAAAAGGACAGACCTAGCTCTGATTTCAAAGAGCTTATATTCTGCCAAAAAAAGAAAATCCTCAATAATGGATGATTTATGTTTTTTTAAAATTGAAATATAAGTTTTAGACTGACAACTATGGGATCTCAGGTGTATCTGATTTAATCTAGGAATAAATTTTTATCATATATAGGGAGGATGTGACTGATCGAGAAAGTTTATTTTGTTTTGATTTATTAAAAATTTATTGTTGACTTAATATCCAAAAGCTGGGTAGTGTTTAATTCCACAAATATGAGACATGCGAAACAGGTAAAAGGGAACAGAGGACACATAGGAGACAAAACATGTCCCAGCATTGTGAAAAAGAAGCATGTGAGAAATGTACAATCCAATGTGTCAAAGCAGTAAGAGTGAGAGATCTAAGAGATAAGGATGTTTATGTAGGCAGAGGCCAAATTCTGCAAGATATTAAAGGTAGTTTGGAAATACAAGGGGACTCTCCCTAAAAAAAAAAAAAAAAAACAGAATTATCTTTTGGAGGGCAGACGCCTTGTAGTACAGGTTTTCCCCAAATGGAAGTGTTCTAGGAATCCATCAGCATCAGTATACAGTGATTATTTTTGTATACCACATTTGTGGAAAAATGTTGAGTTGTGGCAAACAGGTGACAGCTTCATGAAAATGCATCCACCGTGAGTGTTCAGTTGATTTTGACCAAAAACAGCATGACCCCCATGTCCCACCCTCTCTATTCACCTGATCTCACCTCAAGAGACTTTTTTCTGTTTTCTGGATGAAAACAGTTCTCAAATGGAAACACTTTGCCCATGTGGATGAGGTGAAACAAAAAAATGGCAGGAGCACTAAGAGGCATCAAAAGCAATAAGTTCAAAAACTGTTTTGGGCAGTGGAAAAAGTGTCTCTATGGGTGTATTGCGTAAAACAAAGAGTACTTCGAAAGTGACTGAAGTTTAACCATACAAGAACAAATACACATTTTTTAAATAAATAAATTCCAGGTGTTTTTTTTGGGGGGGGTCTTGTATATATGTTTATGGTTGCCTTTTGGGGGGGATAGAAGTCTCACTTTGTCACTCATGCCGGAGTGCAGTGGCACCCTCAAGGTCACCGCAGACTCGACCTGCTGGACTCAGGCGATCTTTCCACCTCAATTCAGCAATTTCATTACTAGAGATCTACCCCAAAGAGAAGAAATCAGTATATAAAAAAGATACCTTTACTTGTATGTTCAGCACTATTGCAGCACTATTCACAATAGCAAAATCATGGAACCAACCTCAGTGCCCACCAACAATTGACTGAAAAGAAAATGTGGTATTTATACACCCTAGAATACTATGCAGTCATAAAAAAGAATGAAATCATGCCCTCTGCAGCAATATGGATGGAGATGAAGATCATCATCCTAAGTGAACTAACTCCAAAATAGAAAACCAAACACTGCATATTCTCACATATATGTGGGAGCTAAATGGCCACAAAGAAGGAAACAATAGACACTGAGGATACCAATAAGAGGGAAGGTAGGGGGAAGGGTTATGTTTCAGAAATCACCTACGGAGTACAATGTTCACCATCTGTGCAATGAGTCACCTGAGGCCCATTCATCACCACTATACAATATGTTCATGTACCAAACATGCACATGAACCCCTGAAGCTAAAATAAAAAATAAAAGAACTTAAAAGTTCTAAGATAGAGCATTGATTGATGTAATATCTGGTAAAATCATTATCAGATTTCCTCACTCCGAAGACATAAATGTTAAGTGATCAGATCATTCTATACAAATATCTAAGACAGCATCAGTGTGACACAACTATTTTATTCATACATTTTTTTTTAGAAAGCAGGATTTATTGAGAGGAAAGAAAAGCTCCCACAGTTGGAGGGGACCCAAGGGGGTTGCCCTATTTTATTCATACATTTTAAAAAGCATTTTTTCTTAAAATCCAGAGAAAACTACATATTATGAAAACTAAATTCTAGCTTCCACATATAAGTGAGAAAATGTATTTTTCTTTCTGTGCTATGGGAAAAGGGAAGATAGTGATCAAAGAATACAAGTTTAAGTCAAACAGGAGGAATAATCTTTAGTGATCTATTGTATAGAATGGTGACTATAATAAATAATATTGCATAATATGATTCAAAATTGCTGAAGAGTACATCTTAAATGTTTTAATCACAAAAAAGTTCATGTAAGGTAGCTAATTTAATTAGCTTGATATAATCATTCCACACGATAAATGTATATAAAACATCACATTGCACCCATAAATACATACAATTATTAGTTGTCAATTAAAAATAAAATTTTAAAACACTTCTAGTTTCTAAACCTGACTCTGTATCTTTTCTTATCCTTATTTTTTTTATTAGAAGATACTGATAATAAAACATTTCATATGGGATATATGTTAAAGAACTTTGGGATATGCTATATGACATCTTCATAAGTTTTCTTTTGTCTTTTTGTTGCCTTTTCTTTATCTCTTGCCATAACCAAGAATCCCAATGCTTTAGATGATCTCACAACACAAGATATGGTTTTTACTTTTCACAGCACTTACTACATTTCTTTTCTCTTGCTTATTTAATTATTATTTTATTATTTTAAGGGCAGAAGGTCCTGAAGCAGCAGTACTCATTGTTTTTGTTCATAGTTGAATGCCTCTTTAAAAATGTGTTCAATAAATATATACTGAATGAATAAATCAACCTCAGGTACATCTGAGATTAAATTTTTCCATAGAATGAGAGCTCAAATTCATTGATTTTCATGATCAGATAAAAGTCAACCACCTAAAAAGTAGTGAGATTTTTTAATTCATGGTTCTGTTCCTGTTTATTCCTGTACACATTCTCTTGCACATTGAATTCCCACAAATTATTTTGACTCTGAATCTTCAAATAAAAATAAAAATTAAAGAACTTAAAGGTTCTAAGATATTGCATTGGTTAATGTAATATTTGGTAAAAATATTATCAGATTTTCTCACCTAGAAGATATAAATGTTAAGTGATAAGATCATTCTGTACAAATATATGTGATAGCATCACTTTGTCACCCATGCTAGAGTGCATTGGCAGGATCACTGCTCACCACAGCCTCAATCTCATCTGCTCAGTTAATCCTTCCACCTCAGCTTTCTGCAGAGCTGGAACTATGGGTGTGCCACTATGCCTAGCTAGTTTTTATTTAAAAAAAAATTTTTTTTGTGGAAACGAGGCCTTACTAGGTTGCCTAGGCTAGTGTCAAATACCTGGGCTCAAGCAATTTTCCCATCTTGACCTTCTAGAGTGCTGAGATTACAGATGTAAGTCACTGTGCCCAGTCCTCAAATAAATTTTCATTTCAAGGTAAAACAAACCAGAATAGGACAAGGCTTTTGAGACCTCAGATTCTGATGGATACAGAGCCAATTACACATCTGCAATCAAGCTACTTTTCTTTTTTTCACTAGACCGCAAGTGCCCTTCCAGACTCATGATACCTGTCTGAATTGGTTTACAGACTCGGGTTCTAGGCATAATGTTCTAGCCATTCACGTTGTGGAGCTGTCACGAGACTTCCTAACAGAAATGGCTGTGGAGCTAAAGAGAGTCGATGCCTTGAGGTAATTATATTTAATGAGGACATTGCTAAAATGTGTGTTTTGTTTTGTTTGATTGTTTTTCAGGTAGATATTTATTTACATATGTCCATTAGGTAGAGAAAGTTTGTACAAACGTTTAAAAAGAGTAGTAACGTCACAATAGTGGGATGAAGAGTGATTTTTTTTAATTTTTCTTTACACTCTCTGCTTTTTCTCTAATAAACATGTATTATTTATGATCTGTTTTAATAATGAAGTATGCTATTTGTTTCTTCAACCAGATCCTTAATAAAGATGCTTAAAACAGTGGGTAGGGACTCTACCTCTTGTTGGCCACATGCCCCTAAGACAATCTATCACTCTATTTTCCCAACAGTCAACTTTGCAGCTAATTTCAGTCCACTATCATGACCCCGCAGATGTAAATGTATTTTCAAAAAAGACTTTCATTAGGAAATATTTATTCTAAAATCTGAGTAGGAAAAGGATCACTAGGATGAAAGCAGTATTCTCAAATGATCTTCAGGCTTGCCTCCCCACTTCTCTGCCACTCCTGTCCTGGGAAGAAGCACTACTGATGACTATCATGTCCTAAAGAGAGGACCAAGTCTAGGAAAATTAAACTTCAGGTGGGCTCCGGGCTGAGGATTACATGAAAGGCAGAGCGTAAGTGGCTAGTATGCCAGGTAGAAAGCTGGGCCTTGTCAAGTGTGATTCAAGGGAGGTTAGAGGCAGAGTCCAGTGCTTCAAAAGAGCCCACAGAACCTGGGGTATCAGAAACAGACAAAACCCAGTGGGCTCTACATGGTTGGGAGCTCTAGAAGTGAGATTGAAGTGTTCAGATGCTCAGGCTGGGCTTTTTTTTTTTTTTTTCCAGTCCCTTTGGGATGGTTCAGAAAGACATACCCTGGCTTTGTCACCAGGGCTTCAGGAGTTTTAACTCCTTGGAGTCTTACTCCTCCAAAGGGTAGTTGAGTGCAGGCCCATTTCTTGTTTCCAGAGAGCTATGGACAGTTTCAGCCTGCCAGGCTATTGTCCTTGGTTCTGTGTGAGTGGACAGAGCCTGTGAATAAGAGATCTACCCTGAGCTGTCTGTCAGTTGACTTACTCTGGGATTACCATGCCGTCCAATGCTGTCTTTGTCAAGCCTCAAGTTATTGCTTATCACTGTCCCATTTTGCTTGTGTACACTTGGTTTTGTGATCAAGTGTAGGATATTTTGTGGATCTGTGTACTAAATTCAGTCCATCTGCTGTTTCATACCTTTTGGGTCCCGTGCAAGTGTGTGGAGTGTTATGAACAGATAAGATCTCTGGTAGCAGATAATACTAGAAGGTTAGTGGAGGTTATCTCCTTGGAGCAGAACCACAGAACATTTCTGGGGTGGGAATTCCCTGTTCATCTCTTCGTGGAGAGGTTAGTAGAGCTCAGTGTCCCACAAATCAGGAGAAAGGGCACAGGAGGGAAAGACTCCAGCTTTGGTCAGGGTGTAAACACTAGGCAGGAAACTAAGGCAGAAGTAGACCCTATATATTACTCAGAAGGAGTAATAGTAATGAGGATTAAGTGTTAGGAGGTGTTTTGGAGGTTAGGTCCATGAAAGGGTTGGAGGTTTAGCTAACATGGTGTGACAAGTCTTTCGGCATTCTTGTACCCAAAGATTAAAGGATTAAGAAAGAATCCAATCTATGTGTCATGGGTGGAGATAGAAATTCCAGTACATTCTCAGTCCTAGAGATCGGGCTTAGCTGAGTCATTTATTGAGCACTTACTATATGCCAGACACTGTTGTAAGTGCTTTATTGTCTTAACTCATGTAATCTCTCACACACCGTGTGGTATAGAAAATGTTAATATCTTTATTTAACAGATGAGAAAACAGGTGCAGAGATACTAAAGAAAATAATTTCCTGCCCAAAGTGACTACAGATGTATACATGGTCCCATCTTGTTTCTCATAGCCTCTCTCTCATAGTCTCTCTCTCTCTCTCTCTCTCTCTCTCTCTCTCTCTCTCTCTCTCTCCCCCTCCCCTCCCCTACCTTTCTCTGTCTTTCTCTCTATCTCTACTTTATTTGTCTTCTCATTTTTCCAAGACTTGGGACTAATGATGAACCAAAGGAGCTATCTGGAAGTGGCAGGCACAGTTGGTGACTCCAAACTTATTCTCTCTGCATGCACCATTTCCTTCCCTGCCAACAGTTTTCTACTGCAAGCACCTATTTTTACTATATGAAGGCATTCTGTACTTGGAGCATGCCTGATCAGAGAGCAGGTTTGACAGGGAGATAACACCCTTGGGAAGAGCCCTCAACTAGCCACTGGAAAAGACTATTTGATAAATACTCAGCTTCTTTGCCCTCAGGTGTGACAACTTGGAAGTATGTTCTATACAGTTTCCTAGAGGTTCTCTGTGGGACTGAATCTAAGTTGCCTATACTAAAAAGCTGCATTGGCTTTCTTCCTTTTCTTGTATTAGTCCCTACTCTTTTACCTGGAATAACCTCCATGTGAGGATGAGAGTGACTTTATTTTAAATGTAAATCCCTATGACTAACCCCAAGTTTCAGAATATCTCAAAAATGTCTGGTTGATGTATTATACTTTATGTAGGAGCACCTACTCACTGTTTCCTCCAAAACAATCCTTGATGATATTGCAAAAATCATAGGCTTTGATATCTGTGGTCACCTACATTCCCTTCAAAACTTGTATAGTTTTCCTCAAGGTAGAAGCTCTGGAACTGGTTGCTATGTGGAGACCTACTTGTTTTGCAGCTGCCCAAGACCTCACTTCTGTTTGTAAATTCCCCATAACAAATCTCCTTATACAAACCAACTGGATTTGGATTTGTCTGTCTTCTTTTTTGGTTTCTTGGTTCCTTTGGCATTTGAGGGTTGTGTATACTGCCACTTCATGAAACACTCCTATAGAAATTACCTGCTCTCAAGTTTTTGTGCTTTTGAATGAACTCAACCTCATCTATCTGCTCTTCATTGTCTGTCTATTATGACTTCTTGTGTCCCAAGTTATTCTACAGTTGTTCTCCTTCTTTCCAGGAGAACTTTCTGTGAACTTGAAAGGATATAAAGGTAAAGTTTTTAAGACCTGTAAGTTTGGTCCCTGAGGTGAAAAAACAATGGGATTTTGTGCTGTTGTCAGAGAGGGGTGCTGCTTTACTCTTCAAACAATGCAGAAGCACTCCATCTTCATTTGTCTCTTAGAAATGATGCAAAATGTTTACTTTGCCATTCAGCAATTTGAGAAGAATGTGCCATTTCTCCACTGTGCATAGTGTGACTGGGAGTCAGAAAGAAAAAAGCTGAACGCAATTGGAATCAATCTTCCTTTTCTGATTTTAACTGGAGCTTTACTGAGATGTTTGTCTCTCTTTATGCAGCTTTAAGTTAATGTCTAGTGTCCTTTCATTTTTACCCTGAACAACTCTCTTGATTATTTTGTTGTTGTTGTTTTCAGGGCAGATCTAGTAATATCAAATTCCTTTGCCTTTTGTTTATCTGAAAATGTCTTAATTTATTTCTTATTGTTGGGGAACATTTTCTGGATACATGATCGTTGGTTGATACATTTTTGTTGTTGTTTAAATACTGTAAAAATGGCCCACTGCCTTCTGTTATCTAGAGTTTCTGATACAAAATCTGCTTATAATCTTATCGAGAACTCTGCATGTAATAGGTTGCTTTTCTCTTGCTACTTTTAAGGTTCCCTTTTTGTCTTTGTCTTTTGGAAGTTTTATTATAACGTATCTCAATGTAGGTCTCTTTGAATTTGTCTTACTTGGCATTTAATGAGTTTCCCGAATGTTTATATTTATGTGTTTAATCAAATTTGAGAAGTTTTCAGTTACTATTTCTTCAAATATTCTCTCTGCTCTATTTTTCTTTCCTTATCTTCTCCTTTTAGGACTCCACAATGGATACACTGCTCTGTGTTCCTGTGCCTCGCAGGTTCTTTAGGCTTCATTCACTTTGGTTTCCAAACTTTTTTCTTTCTTTGCCTCAGTCTCAATAATTATCTTTGTCTTATCTTCAAGTTGACTAAATCTTTCTCTGTCAGTTCAAATTTGCCTTTAAATCCCTCCAGTAAACTTTTCATTTCTATTATTGCACATTTCAACTCTGGAATTTTGGTTTTATTTTAGTTTTTCTCTTTTTTTAATTTTTATTTTAGAGATGTGATTGATAGTTTCATTTTGTTCATATAACATCTTCTTAAACTTTCTCCACATTTTCTTCTTATTCTTTGAGTGACTTTAAAAAGATTGTTTTTAAACTCTTTGTCTAGTAGATCTATATCTTTTGCCTAGTCAGTTTCTGTTGATTTTCTTTTCTTTGAATGAGCCATATTTTCCTGTTTCTTTGTAAGGCTTGTGATTTTATTTTGTTAAAAACTGGATATTTGAATTTAATAATATGGTAACCTAGGAAATCAGATTTGTCTTCTTCTATAGTGCTTACTGCTTACAGTTATTGTTTTTGTTTATTGCTTTTGTGTGTAAAATTATGGTGTCTCTTTGCCAAAAATCAGCTTGAGGTGTAAACTTAAGGTCTGAATCTTTCCTAAGTCTGTACCTGACTTTGGGAATGTGCTGCCATTTTTTCTAATTTCCCCTATATATGCAATTACTCTGGAATGTGCTAGTCTTAATCTCTATCTACTGAAAGAAAAACAGAAGCATGATGAAGGAGAGAAAAAAATTACCAATCTTTTCAATTCCTGAAAATAACATCAACCAAAGAAGGAAGTGGCTCACAACAATGGGGAAAGCTTCAACAATGGCCACCTGCCTCTTTTTCTACATCTTTGTGATAAAAAGCAGCAATCAGCTATAAGAACACAGATCCTTGATATTTAAAAGACAGGGTGATTTTTGCCCACCCTGGCTTCCTCAAGTTGTGTGCAAGCTGTTCCTGGAATGCATGCTCAGCCATCTGTCAAAAGGCTAATGTCAAAGTTGGGTAGCTACTACTGTACTAAGTGCTAAAAATGACTGAAATTAACTATAATTCAATCTCTAAGCCTTCCCCTGTAAGTTGTGAGTCTTCAACAGTCTTGAGAATTGCAGAATAATTACATCAAGCTGTCAGGGTAGTTGATATCTGGGTGTGGAGACAGATTTCTGGTGCTTTTTACTCTACCATCTTTCCAGAATTATCTAGAATTTACCTTTTATTTTGCATTTTTAAAAGTTTCATAACTGTTTCAACTATATTAAAAGATTTTAAAAGGAGTCAGATGTTTCAGATAAATATCCTCCCTTATGCCTCAATTTCTAATACATAAGGTGATACAAGAAGAAAAAGAACCAACAAAGATTGTATTGTAGTGTGCTAACCTTCCATCCCAGGAAAGGCCACATTTATCAAGTCTCTTATACTCATCATAGAACATAAGTGGTATAAAAGAATAAAAAAAGGTTCTGAACTTGAGTTCCTATGGGATTTGACTCAATTTGAGTTTGCCAACATGATACATTTATAACAGCTAAGTGAGTAGAGAAGTAAGGGCAAAAAAGAAGAACTGCAAAAGGGAGCAGTTATTTTAAGTCTATTAGAAAGAACAGAGATATAACTTGCAACAAACTTTCCAAAATCTTATTGCTGTGCAACCAAGACTTTCTCTTTGATTTAATAAGAAAAATGTCCATTTTGTTCTGCATAGAGCCACTTGAATTTCTTTGTAATACACAAACAATTCTAAATAAAAAAGAAGAAAGCATGGCGTACACTGGGAAGGTGGCGAATAATTTTTTACCCTTTCTAATAAACTGCTGAAATGATGAACAATGCAAAATGCAGTTTAAATGAGAAGGGATGTGTTTTTGAGGGTGAAGTAATCAGCTGTAAAGGAGAAAGAAAATGAAAACAAAATTTTAGGAGACACTGAAATTTACCTTACTTCTCTTTTTCTTAGGTTGGGGCTGTATTCTGTGTGAGTGTGTGTGTGTGTGTGTGTGTGTGTGTATGTGTGTGTGTGTGTTGCTTTTTGATTGCCTTTTTTCTATTTTTGACAGAGCACAATGAAAGATGTTCTTCAAAGTCAACATTTATCAGTTGGGCTCAGCTAATGAAAATTAAACAAACTATTCACATGGTTCAGTAAAAGTTATATATGTTGTCTAACTGATGTCCTAGATGAGAGGACATAAAGAAATCTAGACTCTAACTTGGGTTTATGAGGAAAAATTAAAACACAATGAATAAGACTGTTTTCATTCCTTGTTTGGTATCTAGTTTCAAATATACTAAAGGGTTTTAAAATTGTCCAATGAAATTGAGAAATTCTCTTTTTCTCGTTTCTAAGAATTCAAAATAAAGAGAATCTAGTGATTCCAATATCCACATTCATCATGACTGTGAGAATAATTGAGAAGATGTACTGAAAAGGAGAAGAATTATATGTATTTTCATATTAGAACTGAATTCAATAATAAGACACATTCCAGCTACACTATAAAATTTTCTTATTATTTTCCCTCAAAATTGGATGTACAGTTCAAAATGTAAAGTAGACAGTGCTTAGTGGCTTGATTTTTTTAAAAACTGATTTGTTAACTGTAGCAAATAAGATTTCGTTTACATGCTTATTCATACTATGAAGACTTCCTGTCATCTTTCCTTAGCAACTTTTCCTTGAGGTGTCACAGATTAAGCAGGATCCAACATACAGGATATCAAAGGTTTTATTATAACCTTTTTATTTCTCAGTAATTCTCTGAATCTTTAAAAATCAAATCACTAAAATAAAGCACAGGTCTTAAGTATGCAGAGTTGTCATTACTGGGTAGAAAATGAAAAATAAATGAATTATGTTAAAATAATATTTAATGTTACCCTATTATTTTACAAGTTTTACTCTATGAGGCTTCAGAGAAGAAGATTTAATGTTTTAAACATTTAACACTTAGATACACATAAAGAGTTTTGACTGAACATATTGATAACAACTATGAAACCCATTGCTCCTATTCTCGCTCTCAAATTCTCACAGGAAATGTAAATCCTCTGCTGATGGATCTGCCTACTTTATTTCTGGGAATCCCTGAGGATCCCTGAGGATCTTCCACATATGAGATAACATAAAGCCTCTACCATTACCTTAATATTCTGTTTTGTTTTCACTCAGGTAGCATCACTTGAGAAACTTTGTTGAAGGTGCTTTCTTGTCACTTTCCTATAACCAGCAATAATGGACACCAGCGCTATTATGTAATCACATTTTAGGTGCCAGAAACCACCATTTATCTTATTTACCGTATGTTCTTACTGCAGTAGGAGAAAATGTCTCATTAATTCTTCGTAATACTGCTAAAAAGCTTGCTAAGCTTATGGGGCAATGTATCTGCCCTGAGGTAGACCAAGTGCAGATTCAAATTTGAACCACTGGCCTAAGTGTGCCACAGCAATATTGGGTAAAGGAATCCAACTCCAGCTGCCTAGAATTCGGATTATAAACCCTGACTTTGTATTTTTGCCCCAAATTGTCATGTTCTCCTTCAGTGTACTTTTCTTTAAAATTCATGCTCTTTTTTATTATTTTGTTTTTTTCTGACACCAAAATGCTAAATTGTGTCTCTTCTTTGGTATCCTCCAAGCAAGAAATAGTCTCACAACTTCATGAAACACAAGGAAGCAACACAGCCTGTTTGCGAGCAAAATAAGTTTCTCCAACTTAGATCTTTGATACAAAGTTACTTGTATTTCAGTGAGTTATTAAGAGCTAATCAAGTTCAAAGGCTATAAAGTGTTATGTCTTTGTAGAGATGTATTTTCTTACCTGTACTGACTCACTTTCTGTCATGTTCAGGATGCTCTTCTAAATAGTCTAAGAAATATACAGATGATTCCGATATGAATCATATATTTTGTAATGGGTAGACTCTCAGAGACCATGAGAAAGTACATGTGTATAGTAAAGAGACCTTCACACCACCACCCATAGGCTACATCAGGTCTCAGTCATTTAGTTTTGTAAATATAATATGATTTTATTGGAATTAAGTCACACCTATTTGTGTCCTGGGGGAGAGGGGAAGGACTAGAATGAGGCAAGCAAGGCCTTGGGGCACAAAATTTAAGGAGTCATTCACTATCAGGGTCCTGAACTGAGATGACCCTAAAAACGAGTGCCTTTTTTTTTTTTTTTTTTTTTTTTGAGTTGGAGTCTCACTCTGTCTTACAGACTGGAGTGCAGTGGCCGCTCCCGGCCACCGCAGCCTCGACCTGCTGGACTCCGGCGATCCTTCCGCCTCAGCCTTCCAAGTAGCCGGAATTACAGGCATGCGCTACCACGCCTGGCTGATTTTTTGATTTATTGTAGAGATGAGGTCTTGCCAAATTGCCCAGGTGGGTCTCGAACCGCGGGCTCCGGCAATCCACTCACCTCAGCCTCCCAAAGCGCGGGATTACAGGCTGAGCCACCGAGCCCGGCTGCCAGTGCCTTTTAAAGTTTTGTGCCCTAGAAACTCACACCTCAGTCCATCCCTGGCCCTGGTTTTGAATATTGTCTATGTCTACATTTATTCTTTAATTGTGGAGCTGAGTAATTTTCACAGTGACTGTATGACCTGCAAATCCTAAAATGTTTGCTACATAGCCATTTATGTAAATGTTTTTGCCCACACTAATTTAGCATCTAAAAGCCATAAATTTTGGAGGTCTGAAAAGATGAATTATCATTAGTGATACCTTTATCTGGAGTTTCTGAGTATATAGGATGATAACTAGTGGGAAAAAAAAACTGATCATGAAAATGAAACTGGCAACACAATATCAGTCAACAGGGCGATTCTGTGTGGAGTGGAGTGGCTGATGCTCTAATTTGCCTCCTATTCAGCCCCATATTTTTTCCTTCTTCTGTAAAAATTACAGGCTCAGGGATCAGATCATCTGAATCACCTAGGTTCAAATCCTGGCACTGCCACTATAAAAGAATCTGGCCTAAGATAAGCTGCTTCGCCTTCCTGAGATTCATTTTCTCTTAAAAGAGGGCAGGGGGTGAAAATATAGTGTATACCTCAAAGGGTTTGGATTTGGAGTAAAGAAGTTAACTCCTGAAAAGAAATTAGAGCAGTGTCTGGCACATAGTAAGATAGTATGTTCACAGTATTAGTAATTAGTATAGTTATCTGAGGCTATGAGAATGAGTAATACATCAAAGAAACATATGATTATATTACAACTACCCTTTCTGTAATTTGTGATAAAAAGATGTTAACATTCCTGGTTTCTCTCAGACAGCTGTGCTTCTTTGGCACCACAAGGACTTAGGGCTGAGGACTCCAAGAGTACTTTGGAGGATTTCTGGGAGAAAGATGAGGCCCACCTGTGTTCAGAATGGGATAATATGCCAAGTAAGTCTGAGCTGATTTAGCCCATCTTGTCTCATTTCTAACAAAGGTCGTGAGAACTGGTGAAATTCTGGTTACAAATATTTTTACCAAATTTCTGGAGAAGGATTCTAAAAGGAAATTGAGAGATTTGTGGATTTTACACTATAAGAATTTACACAAGAAAAGGATTACTTTCATCTGGGTATTAGGACATCAGAAAAGACAGAATGACTAGATTATTTAATTAGGGTTTACAAGGATAGATAATTCACACATCAAACTGACCTAAACATTTAAAGGAGACAAGAGAAAGCTTGCAAATCTCATGAAGGATACAATTTAGGACATCAAAAATGTCTACAGGAATAAAGTCTTTTACATAGAGCAAGCAACGTCTAACATTTTATTCCTTTAGACCACATAATAAAACAAATGAATTAATAAATATCTCATGTCGTGTCCTGGCTATTTCTGTTTGCCCTGACTGACATTAAAATGTCATCTGCTCAACAGATTCTAGCTTTATCCTCACTTCTTTATACCGGTCCTGTTAATCTCTTAAACCTATTTCATTATTCATATCACTAAAGGGTCAAGCATACGTGCCGCTCTTAGTGTCTAATTACATTTTAATAGTTTTTGGGGGGCTTTTCCATTTATTTTTTGTTACAATTAACTGATGTTTGTTTGAGACAGTTTAGAAAGATGTTTTTAGTTTAGAATGTGAAGGCAGCTCATATTGCAGGCCATAAATTTAAGTGGTCCTTTGAATTAATATCATATTAATAAAAAATATTTAAAAGTTATAAGTATTATTTTATTTTATCTAAAAACTTCTCAGTTCTTTGCTAATGAATATTTGATTACTGAATTCTATGTCCCATCTGTTTAGAGGATGTGTTAAAGTAAACCAAAATACCTTTAATTTGGAATCAGCAAGATGTCCTAATTATTACCAAAAACATTTTAGCCAATAATAATAGCAATATCATACATAAATTTGAAGACTTATAAAGCTGCTCATATTAATTTAGTTAGTCAACAAAACAACTCTTGTGATCGGTGCTGTATTCTATCATTCTTAAACACGTGGTGACTAAATTATGGACAGCTTAAGAACCTTTTCCAAGGTCATGAAGCAAGTAAATTGTGGAGTTGGCATTAGTTAGACTGCATTATGTACCCAGGATCCATGGGTTTATTCACTGCTAGTGACATAATAAAATATGTTTAAAATGCTATCAAAATATTACTCTGGCCTGCATTTGAGAATATAGACACTAGTTTCCTTGAACAATTTTGTTTTCATATTTATTCTGAATCAATTAACTTAAAACAAAATAAAAAAGAATTTGTTTTGGCCACGTGGGCCAATAGGCTAAAAGAATTGCTGTTCTCTGTTTTGTTCCTGTTTACCTCAGCACTTTTGGTCTCCGGGGCATGCTTTTGGCCTCAATCATAAATTGAGAATGAGAGTCAGAATAATTAAAGAGCAAACTGCAATTATGACTAAGATCTGAAGGGAGCAAAACTAACATTGAATAATGGACTTCAATTTCCTATTAGTGCATTTAGGATTAGCTATAAACTGCCTTGTTAAATCCAGTTAAACAGTTCATCAGAAGAATTTTTTTTATTAACACAGACTGCGTGCCTTTGAGAGAAGAGATAGAAACTGGTTAGGCAGACAGAGAGGGAAGGTCTGGAGAAGACTTAACACCTGTGGGAACGCTCCCTGTACCACCCCGTTACATAATTGTGGGCTGGAAATGTGACTAGTGTGGTTATCATCCTGTCAACCCAGGATGTACTGCTCAAAAGGACTTTTTGCTACTTAAACACAGGCACAATAGCTTAATTAAATGTCCTAACTTGACCTTGGCTTATTATAATATCATTAACATAGAATTAGCATTGAGGTTCTACCTCCCTGAGTGGGCTTTTCTGTGGTAATTATGGGTAATATTCAAGATGGGGTAACTTTGGGCAGGGACCTGCATGTGCAGTAAGGACTGGGTCTCAGGAAGTAAGTGGTGGATGAGATGGAAATGAGAGAAACAACTCCTGAAAAGATAAGATTAAAAACCACAAAAAAACTCCAAACACCAGATAACCCACTCCGGGCCCCCTCTCGTTTTCTAGAGAGCTTTGGTGCTTAATAAACTCCTTTCACTCATCCTTTTGGTGTCTGTGTTCCTTAATCTTCTTGGTCGTGGGACAAGAACCTGAGGTTACTGGTTTAAGCTGGCAGTGGAGCTTAAAGCTCCTGCAACAACTTGACTTTTAGAACTATGTCTCTGGTTATGTGTGATCATTTTCTAGTATTTATTTTGTCTTCCAAGATTTTATTATTATTATTATTATTATTATTATTATCACAGTTCCATTTAAGAATCTTTCTTGAAAGATATTGTTTGGCATATAAAAGTTCTTCACTTTTTTTCTTAGAAATGTCCTCTTCTCCAAGGATAAGTAGAGATATTTTTAAAACATTTTATAATATGGGAAAATAGAGTTTTTCTGATATCATCACATAGTTTGGTTGGAGGTGTAATAAAATATAGAGATGCTCAACAAAAGTATAACTCACAGTCAGATCTAGCTGATTTGTCAGATATCTATGGATTTGTATTAATCACAACACTGGCACCTTTTGAAAATTCAATGAATATTTGAGACTAATATAGTGCCAAATTTGTACAGTATCTGTTACATTTTTTTCCTTTTTTTAACCCCATGATAAAATTATTCCAACTGTTTTTTCCCCACATATTTTGGTGGTTATAAAATTGGAAGCAGATATTTTTCAACATCTGTTGAAACAGATTGGGAAGCATTTTGGCAAATATGTTATCACATGTTACTATGAAATAGTATTTCAAATCGCTTTGAATGAAAGTTAATTTTGGAATTTTCAAACTACTGTATGCTACATCTGTAGGCTAGTAGTGTTCTAGACTGGTTTCAGTAAAAAAATGCAAATTTTTTTCTGATGCTGATATTTCCTATTTTGTTTTCATTTGGAACAGCTAGTAGATAATACTGTACATCAGCTGTTGTCTCGTTTGTTGAAAATATATCTCAATCATTGTTTCCAGTGGAATTTATAAAGTAAAATAAACCTTTCTTACATAGTATAGTTATATGGAATTTTATTACATAGAGATATTCCTTAGATACTTGAACAAAAGAAAGTTAAAGTGATAGTTCCATATCACCAAAGGAAATAAATGCAGAGATTGCAATACCACTGAGACAAATTTTGGCCATCCATTCAATTTTACATATTCTAATTTAGTAGATTCCAATTATTCCATTGTTTTGTATCATTTATGATTCCAATTATTATCCTCTCTTCATTAAAAAAGACTGAATAAACTATAATCAACTGAGTGCATAAGCTACCATATACACTCATTTGATTATAGTTTATTCAGTCTTTTTTAATGAAGAGAGGATAATAATGTTTAAAATAAAAAGTCAAAAATACTGCTTGATACACACAAAAAAGAGGCCTGGTGAGCAATGTGTTCTAGTTTACTAAATATTTATAGGAATTTAGTTTTGTTCTTTAATAATATAGGAAATCCAGCATCCTAATTTATCAATTGGATTACTTTTTAGAAAGTCCCAATAAAGTAAAATATAAAAATCTCTAACTTGACTAAATAATCTAAAATTGCTTTTTGAGGGGAGAAGCGGGGCACTGTTAGATCCAGATTTTGTTGATTCACACTTTTCTAGTTTATGTGTACAAGTCAGACTTTCCCCATGCTAAAATACTCAACTTACCAAATACCTTTTACTTTTAATTAAAATGCATAATTATTACTATTTGAGCAAATTAAGCTTAGTATAGTGGTTGAATGTTTTTAACTAATTTGCATGTGGAAAATAGAGACATTTAAATTTTGACTCACTGAGGATACAGATGTTAGGAGCTATAATGACAAATTCATATACAAAGCAAAGGTGAGGTAATGAAATGCTCAGAAAACTTTCTAGTATTTTCTTGCATAGCTAAATACTGGGCTTCATAGCATATTCTTGAGCTTTATAAAAATATTTGAATGTAACAATTATAGCTTTCCCAGGAAATACCCCTTTAGAGCAATAACTTAAGACTTGTGATGCACAGCAGTAGACAAATGGCTGAATTTTTGTCTTAGCTTTGCACTGATTATGTTTCAAAAATAATAAATTATTACTAAAAATAACAACCAGGCAATTACCAAAACTTAAGTGTTCATCTGTATATTTGTGCAGTTAGAGTTAGTACTTAAAACTAACTTTTGAATGAATATTTGCAACAAATTGGATAGAAAGCATAGTGTGGGAGTTTTAAACAAGAAAAATTTATCTCAGCCTTATTTTAAATTGCTTGATTTTTTTTTCTTAAATTTTAAATTATAGTTAGTATGTTCCATTTCTTGTTCCAGGCTGGAGGTGATTAGTTTCCCAAACCATAAATTAATGCCAATCAGAACTTTCAAATTAGAAAACCGGAGGAAGTATATTCTTTCATTCCTGTCCATGGGCCAAAAAAATTCTAATGTGAGTGAATTTCAGAATTTGTACTTTGCCTGTAGGTATTCTTTAGTGAGGTGTGGTTGTTAATAAATGCTTTGGCATAAAAAGAAATATTTTTTCTAAAACTATATCGTTTTAATTCTCAGTATTAATACTAAGCCTACGTTTTTGCTTGAAAAAAAAAGGGAGGGGAGGGATAAAAGATAGTAGCAACTTAGCATACAGCCCAACTACACATTTATCTGTTATGTTCAAATAATTGTCTTTAAAAAAGTTTGCTTTGTAACTTGCAGTAAACAAAAACTTTTCTATTTAACTTGGCAGAGATGACCTGAATGCTTTTGAAAATTTAAATTAATAAAGTTGATGATATGTTAATATTAAAACATTTGTTTCATATTGAGTTGTCATTAGATAAAAACCTATTGTAGATGTTTTATTTTATTTTATGCAGATTACAACTATTTTAGAAAAGTGATTCTCCATTTCCTCAGTTCTAGTTTTTCTTTGTGTAGTTTAATTAATTTCTTGTCAATGTCCCAAATGAGATCAAAATTCCATAAATTAAACGATAGGCACATGTTTCTCTTTGTAAATTTTTTCACCCGTAAAGTATGAAGCCAAAAATTCACTCTGAAGCTGGGTTAGTGGTCCTGATGGAATTCAGATGAAAATATCTACAATTGTGTTCCAAAATGGAGACGTCTACCTTATTCAAGAGAAAGCGGCAATATAATTTCAGATGCTGCTATTCAGAAATTATATCTCTAGGGGTCTTATTTTACACATGCACAGAAAATTGAAAGGAAATCAGCTTTTGTAGATCACACTACCTTCAGCTTTTAGTGATAATTTTTTTAATTTATAAAATATTTTAGTGAAATCAATGAGTTGATCACTATTTTATTCACTTAAAGAAACTAAGAGTGTACAAGAATGCAGAACATAAATGCCACACACTTTGTAAATTAAAGCTTAAAGCTTCACAGGTTTATTTACAAACGATGAGAAAGTTGAAATTTCATAGCACTATTAATCAATGGTCAAATTTAACAGTGACATGTTATCTTAAAGCAAAAAGCATAGGTAACCTGGAAGAATCAATTCATGAAACAAAGCCAAATTTATATACTGGCCAAGACAGCTGTTATTTAATAAATTTAGGAAATATATACAGCTAATATGAAATTCACATCTTTTTCTCATTGAAAACTCTTTATCTTGGTTCTGTTAATTAACTCTGACAACGTTTTCCTCTAGCATTATCTCTTACCTCTCTTACATGATATTTATTATTCATAGTTTTGGTCTTGACTTGTGGATAATTTTGGTTCAAGTCCTAATTCTGAAGTGTTCCTTAATCACTTCATTTTTCCTCTTATTAGCTATTGCTTTACATGAGAGACCATTGAGTGCCAATTCATTTTGCACAGAAAGGTCAATTTTGTCTGAAAATAACAAACTTTATCTTATTTCATTTTCTGGTAAGAAGAAGGCAAGGTCTAAAATTATTATTGTGAGATAATATACATGTCTTCCAGGAATTTATTTGGCTCCTAGACAGAATCATTTTAGAGATTATACAGTAGTGACAAAGTCAGTAAATGCTTTGCTGTGGATTGAATTTCAATACATCCCCCCATTCATACATCAAAGTCCTAAACCCCAATATGATAATATTATGAGATTGAGCTTCTGGAAAACAACAGAAGTTAACTGAGGTCATAGGAAGGTGGGATCCAAATTCAATAGAATTGGTGGCCTTATAAGAAGGGGAAGACCTCTCTTTCTTTCTCTCACCCCCTGTAACTCTCTCTCTCTCTCTTTCACTCTCTCTCTCTCTCTTTCTCTCTCTCTCTCTTCCTCTCTCTCCTTCCCTCCCTCCCTCCCCCCTTCTTTTTCTCTGTTCTCAGGCACCAAGGAGAAGCCATATGGGCATAAGCAAGAAGTTGGTTGTCTGCAAATCAGGAAGAGGGCGTTCACCAGAACATGAATCATCTAGCACCCTGATCTTGGACTTCCAGGCTCCAGAACTGTGAGAAATACATTTTTGCTATGTAAGTCACCCTGTTCATAGTATTTTGTTATAGTAGCCTACATAGATTATTTTTTAAATCTTTTTAAAAAAATTGACTAAATGTAATACAAATTTTAAAATGTCATATTTATTTTTTCTCTACCTTTCATATGGAAACCAAAATCTTTCTTTACTAGCACTCAGACTCTTGAAGCTGAAGACTCACCCTTGTACTTACCAACTCTGTGACTTTAGGCAATGTAGTTCATTTATCCGAATTGACAAGCAGAGTAACAATACCCATTAAGGAAAAAAAAAAAACAACTAACTTTGGACTGTCTAAATGATCTTTATAACCCTTGTTTATAATTTTGGTTACCATATTCATTTAAAAATGTAATGTGGCTAATTTGTGCTGTAGTGAATGGAAAAATTCCAAAATGTATAAAATATAATTTCAGTTTTATAAGTTAACCTTTTCTCACATGTGAAATAATGCTGAAGATGCAAAATTAGCACTGGAAAGGATGTAAGACAAATTACAAAAGCAAGAATATTAGAAAATAAGTGTGCAAACAATAAGAATTTTAATTCAATGTCAGAACTGAAAAATGATGAGAGAAAATGGAAAGTGATGGACATAGTAGCAACTTTAAAATTGATTATGTGCCATGCTTGACCCCACATTCCTCACATTCTTTTTAAAAAATTATTTGATGGTTAACTTAAAAGTCAAAATTAAGTTGGATCTGAAGACTAAAAATTCCAGCTAGAATTCATAAATGTTATAGAAAAGTACAATAATCATATCTTAGAGATCTTGTTCTTCTCATTTTCTACATAAAGAGACAACCAGAAGAAATAAGTCACTTTCCTAAGGCAGTGTGAACAAGACCTTCTGTCTCGTAATTGTAAAACTAATCAATATACTATATGTCTCTTTTTGTGGAAAAACAGAAATGTGGACAAAAACAAAAAATAAGACAAATTTAACAGGTAGTTTGAGAAAATTCTTAATTTCAATTCACAAATCATTTAATTTAAAAATACAAAATGTGAGGGTAAGCAGAGTGGTGCCCACCTGTAGTCGCTGTTACTAGAAAGCCAGAAATGGGAGAATTGCATGAACCTGACATTTGAGGCCAACCTGAGCAACATAACAGGATGCTCTTTCTGAAACAAACAAATGAAAACAATAAAAAGAACCCCAAAACAAACTTTAAAAAAATGGATGACTGGATTCTAGTTTCTTTGACGGATTATTTCTTTTAACTAATTTTTCTTATGCCTTCTAACATAAAGTCTTTTTATATTATTCAGGAACATTTATATTTTTATATAAAAATTTTTCCATGTGGTTATAGATTCAATTGTATCAACCTTATTCTTCAAATGACAGAATTTTGTGCTGTTTCATAAATCATAAACACTAGAACATTTAAAGGGTTAAATTTCAGCCTTGGCAAACATTCTTAAATTTGACTATACTAAATCAGACTTAAATAAAAGCATGAATATCCTCTTGTTTAGGTCCTTTTCCTTCTGAATATTTCTTTCTCATATTCTGCTGACCTCAAGTTCCCAAACTTATCTTGTGAAACTCTTAAAAAATGATTCCAAATCACTTTCTGTTTGATCTTTATGATATCCCAGAGTTTTACAAAGGTAAATGGGGATTTCTTACATAAATTATGCTATTTGACCATAACAATAATACTTTATATGAGGAAGCTGAATTTTTAATACAATCCAATGTTAGAAGTGTTCAGGGAAACCCTTAGAATAGTAAATGATTTCGATATGTGAGTTAGGTCAAAGTTTTAAATTCTTGAATGGAGAAAGGTAATTATAAAAAAAAAGTCATGAGACCACACAGATGCTAAAAATATATTAATGAGCTAGATAAATAGGAAAAATATGTTGAGCATGTAAAGTAAGAACTCATTCAGTCTAGTTTCTAAAGCTATTTGGAAAATGCATAAGGTATATAAGCCTAAGACTTGGATTCATTGTACTAGTAAATAATTATGAAATTCTATCTAACCTCTTGTGAGCCTACTCTGAGCAAGGGAGATTGATTAGGTCTGAGGGAGTGTAAATTATATGCAAAAATAAATGAAATTTATTTTCTTCCCTTAAGGAGTATCAAGGTGAAAAAAATAGGAAAAATGACTCAGAGATATTGAAGGCTTTAATCAGTCGATGCACATCCAGGAATGCTATAAACCCAGGTAATTCTCAGAACTAAAAACTGGATTAGGGCTTTATAGGATGAAGGAAGAGAAGACTATGTGATCTGGGGTCTTTCTCAGATTCTTATTTTATTTATCTTTAACTACTTTTAAACCTATGATTAGTACAGTTGGGAGATCGTTTTTCATGTCTCCTGTTTGAGATCTTTGATGCAATCTTATTTTAGCAGCTGTCAGAGCAATTATCTTGAGAACAATCTTTGTAATAGTTGTAGATGTTCTGTTAACTGTTTAATGCCAATTAAATTTTAAGGCAAGAGAAATAAAATGAAAAAATAGAAAAAGAAGAGAGAGACAAAAGAAAAAAAGATGGAAAGGAAGTAAAAAATGAAGTTAGGAGAACAAGTCTGTTTTAACTCTTTAATAGGAGTTTGTGATCTAATGAATTTAGAATCCGAATCTTGCGCACTCCACTTACTGTATTTTGAACACAGACAAGGATGTCAGAGTTCCTGTCCTCAATTTCATCATCTGTGAAAGTGAGACTAAAAGTTGTTTACTAATCATATATCAAAATATATGTGAAAGTGATCAGCATATCATTCTTCGTGTAACAATAATTAGTGATTATTAATTATAATTTAAAATGTCTGAATGGCAATGGCAACATAATTTAAAATGTCTGAATGGCAATGGCAACATACTGTTGCCATTGCCATTCAGACATATGTTGCCATTGCCATTCAGACATTTTAAATTATAAGTTTAAAGGAAAAAATAAGTCATTATAACAATTGTGAAAGAAAACTGCATGGTCAAAATAAGTGTTAAAGTCAAACTGTTCTACACTCATGAATTTTCCAAAAGACTTAACTTAATTCTAATGGTAAATAGGTGGGTCAAGATAATAATCTATTGGAAAGGTAATTGTGCTCTTTAAAGAAAATCAATGGCAAAGCAAATGCTAACCTCAGTTTTGAAGTAAAGTAATACAGAAGAGATCTAGATTGTTTTCTGTGACTGGGAAATTTCTGATAGGAAAAAGAAATCCATTGATAGCAAGCTAAATTATTAGGATAGCTTTGTAGTGCCAAAGTCTATTGTTGCAACATTATTCTTATTGAATTTCATTTTATAATTTATAAAAGCCTGCCATATTTTATATCTCATTTAATATTTTTATTCAAATTTTATTGTAGGTGGATCATGTATGAGAGTCATCATTTTGAAAGTTAAGAAAAATTAGAATCTGGGAATCTAACAATCTTTACCAAAGTTGCTCATCCAGTCACTGCTGACAGTGAAATTACTATTCATTCTGACTTTTAGCTTATCATTTTATTTCATTATTAATAGTTAGGTGCCAGGTCGGGACAACTAATATGGTAGACATGGTTTTCTGTTTTCTTTTTATTATTTTAATAATTAATATTTGGGTCTGTTTCATAGTAATTATCTTGACACTGAATATACAGAGGTGAATGAAAACCACATGATTATTATGCTCAAAAAGCCTAAATGCTGGTGGAAGAAAACTGGTAATAAGCAGGATGAACAAACAATCCTTTGAAATATAATTAGGATAGTGTTATGATAGAGAAGGCCAAAATGTATTGATTTATATTGGGATGGTCAGAGGAAACCAATCTGAGTTGATAAATTATTGCTGGAACTTAAACAATGCTAAAGAAGCAGTAGTATATAGAGTTGAGAACAGAAAATGTGGTGCAGTATTAATATGAAAAAATATATACAAATGTTGGCAAATTTTCAGAAAGGAAAAGAATTCATATGACTAGAGAAAATGGGTGATAAACAGGTAACTAGAGATGATATTAGAGAAGTAAGCAGGGAAAAATTCTAAAAGATCAATGTCAGAGTAGGTAAGATTTCAAATTTATCTTAGTGCATTCGTAACCAATTATTTTTGGCTCTTTTTAATAAATTTGGTCCTATGAGCCGGGCTCGGTGGCTCAGCCTGTAATCCCGCGCCTTTGGGAGGCTGAGGTGAGTGGATTGCCTGAGCCCGCGGGTTCGAGACCCGCCTGGGCAAGCGAGACCTCATCTCTACAATAAATCAAAAAATCAGCCGG
>CAUYQG010248560.1:0-52668 GCA_963574415.1 Tarsius wallacei
AATAAACCAAAAAAATTAGCTGGGCTTGATGGTGTGTACCTGTAGTTCCAGCTACTTGGAAGGCTGAGGCAGAAGGATCAACTAAGCCCAGTAGGTTGAAGCTGCAGTGGCCATGAGCGTGCCACTGTACTCTAGCCTGGGCGACAGAGTGAGACTCTGAGTCAAAAAAACAAAAAAAAAAGAAAAGAAAGAAATCAGAGGAAATGCTTTATGACACTGGATAGGGCAAGGATTTTTAAAATAAGACCTCAAAAGCACAGACAACAAATAGGGTTACATCAAACTGAAAAGCTTTTGTACAACAAAGAAAATAATTAACAATTAGCCGGGCGTGGTAGCGCGCGCCTGTAGTTCCAGCCACTTGGAAGGCTGAGGCGGAAGGATCGCCGGAGCCCAGCAGGTCGAGGCTGCGGTGGCCAGGAGTGGCCACTGCACTCCAGTCTGGGCAAAAGTGAGACTCCAACTCAAAAAAAAAAAAAAAAAAGAATACATAATATGTCATACACAATGACAACATTTGCTTGAGAGAGAAATCTGAAAAATACCGGCCAACACCCATGTCTGCGCAAAACAACAATGCCTCTGAAGTTCAGCCCCCAGAAAAGGACAAAAATAAGCTCACGGAGAAGCACAAAGTTGGGGGAAGCAGTGGTGAGAATGGAAAATGAAACAGAAATAAAGATTAATCAAAATTTCTGAAGTTCAACTCCTTGGGGAGAAGGAAGAATGTGACTCTTAATAACATAGAGATGTGGAATGCTGCAAAATGTCAGAGTTTGTGAGTGGGCTTTGGGGAAACTAAATATGAGCTTGCTAGTTAGCAAGGTCTTGTTGGACCAAGAGGCCTCTTTTTACGTTACCTGTAGTAAATCATTTTTAAAGGAAATGTAAGGACACAACTTCTAGATTCTACACATTACTCAGTGTACAAACTCCTGTTCAAAATAACCCGCTTGTTTTAACATTGGAAAGCATTAGTCGTTTTCTTCAAGTGATTTGCCCCTAAATCTTTTGAAGTCTCTGTGCCCCCAGATCCAGGTCATGAATATTCCAAACGTCTTTGCTCTCTGATCTATTCACTATCATAGTAGGACGGCAAACTCTGAGAGACGGCCTGAACTTCCAGTTGGCCTGGTGATCAGGATGGTAAACCTGAAGGTGAGTTGTGCTTTTTGAGTTTTTTGAGGAATAAGAAAGGAAAGAGGTTAAAGAGGAAGGTGTCTACGGTGGCTACCACTGCTACTGGAAATGGCCTAGCCTTGTACAAATTGCTACCTATGCTTTCTGGAAATTGCCCCACCCTCCATAACTCCCATGGTCTATCACAGGACAATGCCAGGTCCGGGTTTCCAAGTTCAAGACCTTTCCTAACCGCATTGCCTTCTATTTATCAGAATCTGCCTCTCAGACCATAAGCTATTTTTGGACCTGAAACTCAGTACACAAAACACAGCTATGTATCAACAATTACATGATTATTCCAGGCCCACTCCCCTGGGGCTTACCTCATTTGACCTAGAACATTAAGACAGGGAAAACCACATATATTTTTAGTCTCTTTCGGAACTCCTAAAATTGTCCACTTTTTCTTTTTATTTAAGTCCATTAAGATCTGAATTTTGTGTTTTACACAGCAGTATGTGCACACACTTATGACATATGTGCCTTTGTCTGGGACCCTTCCTTTAAAGGGTCTCACTAAATATGGAGAGTCTTATGAATGACCTCTCGCCCTTGGATCACCTAAATCCACTAAAACACACACACGCACACACATGCAAGTACAACTCTATGCCAGTCACACAATCACACTTAAAATTGAAGTGAAGAAGGTAGCAGCCAACACACAAAATTCAGGACCACAGAGATATCTAGTATTTTTGACACCTGGATCAGATCTTTTATTAACTTCCCCCTCCCTTATATGAGAACATTGTTTTCAGTAATATCCTTATTTTCTTGGCTAATTCTTTAGATTTGAAGCAATTAACTTAAAAACATTTTACGTTAAAGTATTATTAAAATTCGTTAAAACATTGGTGCGAACTAAAATTTGTGCTTGCCAACTAAAAATAGTGCACCTTGAAGTCTGTACTCTCTTCACTGTTTTAAACTTTAAAGGCAAATAAAAACTCTATGAAGTCTCAGAATGACAGAATTGAAGTGTCTCCTGTTCAGTTTCGTTGTCTTTACAACTGCCATGCTAACATTGCTTATTTGTAATCTACTGTTTGAACGCAGGGATATGTCATTCTGTGGAACACAGAGATACTTCAGGCAAGCTCAACAGTCCCAAGTCCTTTACTCTCAAAACAAACACATAGATAGGGCTGAGCCTGTGTCAGGAGCAGCCATGGAACTGAGTTTTCTGAATTACCTTCTACGTAGAATATACTACTTAACAAAAGATAAGTAATAAAGATAGGTTAATTAGAAGCTCATATTATATTTCTGAAACTCACCAGTGGTTGGCAACAATTGTTTAGAAGTCAGAAGAACAGAAGATTTTTTAGGAAGAATATTTTATCACTGACATTGTTTGGAATTGCCACTTGTGGGTGACAATTTTTAAAAGACTAGTCGGTTTTATTATTGATTTTACATTCTCTAGAGGCAGTGCATTGCTTTATTGCCTGTACCCAGGTGGGACCCTCCCATCACTCTGCCCTTGTGTCACCAATGCCAGCGTCTCTTGTGAGTTTTTCATGAGAGCACAGGATGCCTTTGTTCAGAAATATCCCCCTTCTCTCTTCATTAGCCTCATCCATTTTAATTTGGAGCAGTCCTTTTAGGGGAACAGACCTAAAGAGGGTGGAAAAAAGACTTGCCACTACTGAACAACCGTGGAGACAGAGCTCGTGGAAAAGGAAGGCTGCGCGAATCCCAGGACTCACTAAGGTATTTCCCGTCTTCTCCAAGGGACGCTAATCGTGCCTTTCTCCCTTTCCCCAAGTCCCCACCTGTGCCTGATTTCAGCTCCATCTGGAAGCATCTCCCAGACCCAAAGGAAGGAAGGGCTACACGGATCTCTATCAGAGCAGTTCCAAGCCCCCAGAGCCACCTGAAAAAAATTAAAAGTGTGGTGGTAGTGACACAGGGTCAGAAAGGAAACAAACTTTGGCTTCACTAGACCTTGAAGGAAGGAAGCAGGAAGTCCTGCTGGGGAACAGGGGTAAAGCAGTCTCCTGGGATAAGGTGTCCTGTTACAGCCTGACCCTCGCCCTAATCAAGAATGCAGAATGAATGCCTGCAGCCTAGATAGCGGAGCCTTAGTCTCAGTTTCCAGACCTGTCTCAAAATTAGAGGACTTATCTTGTACAAGAAATGATCCTCACAGCTATTACTAGCTGTTTACACTATGCTGGGTGCAGTGTGTCAGATCCCAGTCAATTCTCATAACTACACAGTCTCTCTTCCATCCCATTTTACAGATGAAGAAAATCAGGATGGAACACAGAGCTGCCTCATGTCCAAGGTCTTCCTGCCTGGGGCGGGGGAAGGCAGAGGGGTTGAACACTCCAGTAACTCCAGCACCTGTAAACACCAGAGCATTAACATTCAGACTTCGGGGTTTCAATGTTTGTCATACATGCTGGGGTCCTTACTTGGAATTCATTTAATGCTAATAAAACCCAGCTATCCCAGAGCATGATTTAGAAATCTGTAAAGCAAAAATTCTATGGAACTCAGTAGAATGAGTGTGTAATCCAGATGTGAGGTATCTTCTCATTCTTTTCTTCCAGATCTGTCTGTGCCTGGCTCCCTCAAAACACCCCTTCATATGAAAGCATTATGAGCCGGGCTCGGTGGCTCAGCCTGTAATCCCGCGCCTTTGGGAGGCTGAGGTGAGTGGATTGCCTGAGCCCGCGGGTTCAAGACCCGCCTGGGCAACTTGGCGAGACCTCATCTCTACAATAAATTTTAAAAAAATCAGCCGGGCGTGGTAGCGCGCGCCTGTAATTCCAGCTACTCGGAAGGCTGAGGCGGAAGGATCGCCGGAGCCCAGCAGGTCGAGGCTGCGGTGGCCAGGAGCGGCCACTGCACTCCAGTCTGGGTGACAGAGTGAGACTCCAACTCAAAAAAAAAAAAAGAAAGCATTATGAACAAAGTTAAGTTTAATTGTATACCATGAGAATGGAAGCATGTAGGTTTCCATCACACATCCTAGGAAGTCAAGCTTACATTCATTCCATCACCAAATATTTATTGAAACTCTGCACATCAGATGCTGTTCCTGGGTACAAGTAGGAACTAAAACAGCTGTCCCTTAGGAGTTTGCATTCCAGCCAGGGAAGGTGCTAGTTAGCCTCTGTTGACCCACCAAGTCCATCTCTGCCCTCCTCTGTCTTGCTTGGGGCCACAGGAGGCCAACCCCACATCCTCCTGCTGCTTCTTATCCTCGGGAGGGCCACAGGGAGTAGGAAGAGTGGGAGGCCCCAGCAGGAGGTTGTAGGATGGAAGGATGAGGATCCAGGCATTCACCCGGCTTCCCTCCTGCCTAACCACAGATCCCGGGGGATCCCCCTTTCCCAACCACAGATCTTGCCAGTTTCCTCTGATACCTTCCTTGCCCACCCCCACTTCTTGCCCCTTTTTGCCTAAGGGGAGGCGACTGATGCTTCTTGATGCTGCCAGTACCCTGTGGACTTAACTGCCTACACGTCTTCAGTTACCCTTGGAGAGTATCATTTCTTTTCTGCAAGGGCTTTATAGACAATAAACAAACAAGTAATATATTAGATGAGCAAAAATGCTATGAAGAAACATAAAGCAGAATAAGGGCAATAAGCTGTGTGTGTGTGTGTGTGTGTGTGTGTGTGTGTGTGTGTGTTGGTGGGGGTGCCATCAAGCCCCTCTGTCTTTCATGTATTTGAAATCCCCCTTCTGATCCTTACCCTGTCCCTACCCAGTCTTATTGGCTTGGATTTCAGACCATTGGGTTTCCCACTGGCTCCTCAATTTTCTCAGTTGTGCTAAACAGAGCAGTTCGGGCCAGTTGCAGCTCCCACCTTGAAATGTGCATTTCAGTCCGCCCAAGTAGAGCGCCCTCCAGCAGTCACCATTCTGGCTCCAAAGCAACACAGTAGTCCCCCTTTTTCCTAGGGGGATATGTTCCAAGGCCCTCAGTGGATGCTTGCAACCACGAATAGTATCACACCCTATAATATACTATGTGTTTTCCTATACAGACATTCCTATGATCAAGTTTAATTTATAAATTAGGCACAGTAAAAGATTAGCAACAATAACCAATAATAAAATAGAACAATTGCCCCCTCCCCTACCTTGGGGAGGTGAATCTTCTCTCTCTCTTTAATTTGCTTTTAAATAAACTATATTTTCTAATCTAAAAAAAAATAAAATAGAACAATTGTAATCATTAACGGTATCACTGCTTTTGTGCTTAGAGGCCATTATTAAGTCAAATAAAGGTTACATGAACACAGGCATCAAGATACTTCCACCAGTTGGTGTAACTGACTGAGAAGGCTACTAAGTGACTAACTGGGAAGGTATACGGTGGACAAAGGGATGATTCACATCCCGGGTGAGATGGAGTGGGACAGTGTGAGATTTCATCCGGCCACTCAGAATGGCAAAACTTATGTATTGTTTATTTCTGGGATTTTCCATTTAATATTTCCAAACCACAGTTGACTGTGGGTAACTGAAATCACGGAAAGTGAGACTGCTGACAAGTAGGGACTACTGATTAGTTGTTATCAATAACCGGAAATGTTTTCTGTCACGTGTAACTTGTGAATAACATGATTTATAATTCAATTTCGTGTGTTTGGGAAACACGTACACTCATTAACCCTGGAAAACCTGTAGAACAAATTCTAACGCTTACTCTGCAAATTCTTTTCTAGAAGAATGATGATGCCTAGGGTGCCTTCTAAAGCATTATCCTCCCTTTCCCGTCTGTTCCGCTGGCATCCGAACTCACCATTTGCCATCTCACATTCAGCAAATCAGAGCTGAGTGTAAAGTCTTCCTCCCACATTCCTCTAGCCCTTGATAAACACTGTTGACTGGCAAATAGCATTGGTCTATTTTTGCATTTTTTTTTGTTCTGTCAATCATCTTGGAAGCCAATGAGAATAAAACACTTTGAAGTTACTGTCAAAAAGGAAATAGATTCTGACAGATGAGACCACTAGCAGTGAGTGGTTCTACTTATCATATTACTATAAGAAAGGAATTGGTGATAGTGGGAAACTGCCAGGGGAGGAAGGGGCACACCTCATCAGCAAGGGAACCTGCATAATGAACATTTGTATACCCAAACCTGAGTTGTCTTTAAAATAAAGAAAAAAATAAGGAATAAATAAATAAATATATCAACAACAAAAGAAGAAGTGAGTGGTTCTTTAAGCCATTGAGGAAGCCTCAGAGCCCACCTCTCTTCTTACTAGAGGAGGGGGCGTCTTGGTGGGTTGAAGTCAGCACATTGGACTGAGTCTCAGTGATTCGCATGGGCAGAGGGCTTAATAAGCTTTCTTGGTGTCCACTGACCAGGGTTTCTGGGCTCTGTCTAAGAGCTTCTCCCCAGTCTTAAGTTGAAACCTTGGAATTGACATGATTAACAAACTCTCCAGGTGACTCTTGTGCAAACCATACTCTGAAATCCACTGATGTGGAGACTACCACACATATTCTGCCTCAACATGCTTGACAAGAAACCCTCACCTCTCCCCAAAACTGGCCTTTACTTTTTTTATTCCTTTAATTTTTCTGATTCTGTCAAAGTCTCAGGGTCTCATTGCTTCTTCCTTTAATGAGTGATTCTCTTCTACCTGTGGGGGTGGGAATCTTGCTTTAACACAGTCTGTCAAATGGCCTGTCTCAGGATATCTGGATTGAAGGCAGAGAGGGCTGATGCCAAGGTTGGCACCCAGGTGGGCTCAAAGACGTGGAGGGGCACAGGAAACAGGAGGTCACTGGTTTGGGAGGATTGTGGAGACACACAGCAAATAAGTAGACAATTAAATCGATGTGTGTGACTTCAACTAAAATACCTGTGTATAAATTAAACAAATAAGGGGAAAGAGTAAATTAATAAAAGTTTACAGTTTCTTGGGCACAATGAAGGTAGTTTTGTATTTTTTTCCTTTTTTATAATCACTGTTTTTAGTAACTTTCCTTTGAACTCATTGTTTCAAAATTCAGAAGTGCCTTTCAGTAAAGGTTGAATTTTGTTTGTGAGTATGTAGAATGGGAAGCTTCAACTTCAACTAATTTCACTGGTAAACTAAAGGTGAGAAATTGTGTAGTATTGAAAAATATTCAAGCATAGATTTAGCCCATCTCTTTTATAGGTAATAGAGATGATAAATGAAATTGAATCCATTTTGGGTGAATGAAGATTTCTAAATACTTCCAGACATATCCCTGGTGTTTGCATTTCAATACTATAGTAGAGGTATTTAGGCTACTAGACTGATTATAAAACCCTCACAGGAACTTGCTTTCTTAATTATAGTTAACTCTTGAACAACACAAATTTCAACTGTGTGGGTCCACACATATGCAGTTTTTTCAATAGATGAAGTCAGCCTTCTGTATCCATAAGTTCTGCATCAGAAACCAAATGCAGATTGAAAAATACAGTATTTGGACCTGGGTGCAGTAGCTCATACCTGTAACCCCAGCACTTTGGGAGGCTGAGGCAGGAGGATCACTTGAGGCCAGGAGTTTCAGATCAGCTTGGGCAACATAGAGAGACTCAATCTCTAAAAAAAATTAAAAAATTTGGTGGTGGTGTGTAAGTATAGTCCCAGCTAATCAGAAGGGTGAAGCAGGAGGATCCCTTGAGCTCAGGAGTTGAAGGCTGCAGCGAACCATGATTATGCCACTGCACTCCAACCTGGATGACAAAGCTAGATACTATCTCTAAACAAAAATAAAATAAAAAATAGTATTTTTTTTGGACGTTAAACCCACATATACTGATGGAGATTTTTGTATATAAGATTTCTGCAGGGTCTCCTTCAAAACTTGAGTATGGGTGGTTTGGGGTATATGCGAGATGGGAGGCAATCCCCTACATGTCTATCCCCTGCAGCCAATTCCCTGGGCATATCATGAGACAACTGTATTTCAGCTCCTGGTGGGCAGCCAATTCCCTGGGCATATCATGAGACAACTGTATTTCAGCTCCTGGTGAGTTTTTAACACACTCACTTGTGTTAAAAACTAATTTGGTCACTTGTTATTTTTCAAATCATTTTTTCTTCTATATCTTTAATGTGAGAAATTTATTTTGGTGACCATGACATTAAAGAAGATAGTTGTTTGGGGGGTTTTGTTGGATTTTGGTAAGCAAAGGGAAAAACAAACACACAGAACATCTTCTTCCCTTTCTGTCCTTCCAATCCCCCTTGTTCTAGGGGATTTTGGATTTCCCATCCTCTTCCTGCCTTCGCTATCAAGGAGGAAATAACAGCCCTCAGGATAGATTTCGACCAAAGCCAGGAGGCCACACTCAGAGACACAGATCTCATATTTCCACATTCATAGCCCATTTCATAAAGACTCAGATTCAGACTGTTCTACAATGTAGAGAAACTTACTCAAAAGCTACAGCTCTAAAGCTCTCCAAAGGGATAAACTCTTGACTCAAGTGTTTGCGCTGGGTAACAAATGACTTCCTGCTTTGCAAAGAGAAGTTTCAAAGGGATGATTTTTAAAATTCCAAAGTACCCTACAAATCACTATATTTTGAACACTTATAGGCCAAGATGAACCAGACTGTCAGGAATATTTAGGCTGAATTTTCTTAAACTACAGAAATACGTAAAAGTTAAAGGATCATATGAATAGCAAAGATGACCAAGAGATTTAATAGTTCTTCCTGGAACTATTCAAATTTTAATGTTCTTTTAATAGTTCTTTCTGGAAATTTCAAATTTTAATGTGACCTAAGAATCACACAAATAATTTTGCCTACGTTCTTGGCTTCACACTCGGATTGTGCTCATAGACAGAGCAGTGGTTTTAAACTGTGGACCCCCCTGAATGCAGAATTAGCACCACCTGGGAACTTGTTAGAAATGCAAGTTCTAGAGCCCACCCTAGACCTCCAGAATCTAATACTCTGGAAGTGAGGTCCAATAACCAGTGTCTTAACAAGCCCTCCAGGTGATTCTGATGTGCACAAAAGCTTAACAATTATGGAAATATAGCAAGTTTTTTTTTTAAACCATAGTGGTTCTCATTTTGAAAAACTATCCTGGGTCAGTTGAATCAGAATCTCTGCATATATTTAGAGAAACACTGGCAGATGCATGGGTGGCTGGGTTAGTCTATGGAAGATATCTTCTCTCCCCCAAAAAGACACACATGATCACTTCCAGAAAAAAACCCTTCATTGTTAGGGCTTCTGCCTACACATCCAACTTCACCTCTTTGTACTCCTTTGTTTTCATCACTGAAGCTTTATTGAGGTATGACTGACAAATAAAAATTGAATGTATTTATGGCATACAACATGATTTTTTGCTATACGTATACACTGTGAAATGGTTAATTACTACAGTCAAGCTAATTACTCCTTTTTTCTCATCTTACTCTTATCTTTCTGAATACCCTTGCTGCCCTACAGGCACTAAAGCCTCTGATGTGTTCTCCAGGACCCTGATGAAACCACTTCCTTTCTCCCTGTCAGGTATCTAACTCCCACTGCCATTCAAGGCCCAGTTCAAAGTCATTTCCTGCAAGAAGCCTCCTCTGATTCCCTCTAGTTGTGTGTGCACCTCGCTTCTCATTTTCCCTCTGTCAAAGCACTGACTGACCTGCATTATAATAGTCTATTTGTGGGCTCCTCCACTGTCCTGTGATACCCTACCTCACACCCCTCACCCAGGACAGGGCCTGGTGTGTCTGCTGTTGTGTGCATAGTACACAAAATAGGCAGCTGCTCAATCAGTGTTTCTTATGAATGAATTCCTGATGCTGTACATTATTGATTATTGGAGATGCTATAAGAGGTTACTAGCTGATGGGATTAATGGTAGTAAATATCTGTCTGGGGATGGGGAGACACTTTTTTTTTTTTTTTTTAGTTGGAGTCCCACTCGATCGCCCAGACTGTAGTGCAGTGGCCGCTCCCGGCCACCGCAGCCTCGACCTGCTGGGCTCTGGCGATCCTTCCGCCTCAGCCTTCCGAGTAGCCGGAATTACAGGCGCGCGCTACCACGCCCGGCTAATTTTTTTTGATTTATTGTAGAGATGAGGTCTCGCCTGCCCAGGCGGGTCGCGAACCCGCGGGCTCAGGCAATCCACTCACCTCAGCCTCCCAAAGGCGCGGGATTACAGGCTGAGCCACCGAGCCCGGCATAAACTCAAAGTTTTAAAGCTAAAACAGGCCTCCAAACTTATTTCAAAATCAATTCAATTAAATGAATAGCAAGTCTTTCCTTACAGGAAAGAATTTCTTTCTTTCTTTTTTAAAAATTCTTTCAGAGTTTACAGTCTGCTACACATGATAAAACACTATTTATATGCTAAACTCTTTTGCTTGCTAAGTGTTCAATAATTTCAAAAAATTAAGCACAGCCTGTGTTTGTGGAATGATGCCTAGCTAGGGGAATACAAAGACATAGTTTCTTCCTTCAAAGAAACTATATAAAGTAATCCTTCCATTACGTGAAATGTCAGAATATACACATAAACATAGATTTAGTGAAAATTTCTACTTGAGAGTAACAAATTCTAAGTTGCTCTTTTTGGAGATATTTTGGGAAAGAGGGAACTCCAGGTTTGGATGATGAAAGAGAAGGGAAATAAAGAGATGGCAGAGTAGAAGATATTTGCAGTGCACACTATTAGAAGAGATAACAGAAGCAGAGATAAAACAGATTTGCAGCCTTTGATCCAGAACTGCAGAGTCTGTTGGAAAGGAGAGAATGGAGATGAGAATAAGGAGAATAGACAAGCCAAGCCAGTGTTTCATTGTTCTATTCTGATGAGTACTGGCATGAAATTATCATGAGTGGAAACAAACTATAAATATCCACTTGGCTATAGGAAGCTGAGTAAGTTAAATAAAGGTTACTAAAAGTTTATTAATTTTTTAAAAATCTCAAACATCCAAGTTATGCTATCTCTAGGACAGCAGTTGGAACCACAAGTTGTAATTAGTAATTTTTAAGTGAAAATTAGAAAGGTTTGGAATAAAACACCCTCAAAAATTCCTCCTAGAATATGAGCACTACTTTTTGATCCCTATTGGAAATCCTGAATCGTTTCTGTCAAGAAAGTAACTGTGAATGGAAATTAATTGTACAGTTTCTGGTATTTCCAAACCAAACAGTATAAAATGCTGATAATCTGTTTGATATATTCTATGCAATGTCTTAATTGGGTGAACATTAAAACTTTATAAGAACTTTTATAAGTTCATTCACAATCTCAATCTCCTTAACCGTATTCATCCTGTAACATCTTAAACTTTTTCATGAAAAAATTTTCTACTGAGGAGTTCTCAAGAATGTAATGCTAAGAAGGACTGGTGAAGGCATACCTTGGCTACTTTGTCTCACAAGATATTCCAGACTTCTTTAAAATGTGGCTTAAATTACATTTTTTTTTCATTTATTTCCCTTCCAAAAGATTACTAGTGTAAGAAAAGAAGAAAACACCAGGCAGGGTGGCTCACACTTGTGATCCCAGCACTTTGGGAAGCAGAGGCAAAAGGACTACCTGAGCCCAGCCTGGGCAACTAGGTGAGATCGTGTCTCTACAATAAATCAAAAAATTAGCTCGGTGCAGTGGTATGTGCCTGTAGTTCCAGCTATTTAGGAGGCTGAGGCAGAAGCACCCCCTGAACCCAGCTATGGTAGCTATGAGCATGCCACTGAATTCCAGCCTGAGACTCCAACAGAAGAAGGAAGAAGGAAGAAGAAGCAGGAGGAGCAGGAGGAGGAGGAGGAGGAAGAGGGGAAGAAGACAGAAAGAAAATGAAAAATATCTGAACCAACTTGTATAAAAATATAAATGATCATTTCATTTCTAAAATAAGCAACTTGAATGAATTCAATTTCTTTCCTAAGTTACCTAAGTTTGTATAAGTTAATTTTCATTCATTTTAAATATCTTTTAACTTATAGAAGTTCCAGCTAGAAAGCTATTTAAAATGAATAAAATGGCAAATAATTTTATTTAGTAACTAAAGATAACTTTTCCACAGAACATTTTATTATGTGTATACAGAGAACATATTCTAGTAAAATAAAAAGACAAATCCACTTGAAGACAGCCCCATTCATTCAAACTTCAAATGATATTAATTATAGTTAATGAAAAAAAGCAATGTTTCCTTTAGTAGAAAAGCAACTCATTCATTAAGCTGGCAATATCAATGAAGTATTTATAGTAATAGCCTGCAGATAATTTATAAACTATCATTATAGCACTAAAACGAAATTTTCTGAAATATGCAAGAAGTTGTAAACAACTGACATTAGCCCTCACCATATTATCAGATTGGAAGGTTCAAATGAGCTGCAATTCCTTCCAATTCCTTAGTGAGCCATCATTTTTTGTTAGAAATGAATTTCTCTTCCTTTAAAAGTATTATATATTGTATTTGATACAAGACCATGGAAGTTATATTGTTCTTTGTATGAAAACCAAAGAAAGACCCAAAGAAAGCAAGCGACAAAACAAAAACAAACAGAAAGAAAAAAACAAACAATAACAACAACAAAAACTGCGATGTAATTAAGGGAAAGTAAGACAAGTATAAACAATTGAGGCGTCATTAAGCACGAAAGGCTAGTATGCTCAGATTACTTCACAAACTTTTAAGTTCTCAGTGATGATGCTCTAATTTATACAAGAATGATGACCTAGAACTCCTGGCAAAAGACACATACTCAAATAAAAGATTGACACATGAATGCATTTTTAATATATTTTAAGTAATAATATATTATTTTAAGTAATAATATATTATTTAAGGTACATGACAATCATTTTTTATGGCTCATCACTTATATAAACTCTTTGTCAGCTGAAACTACTACCAGTCCTGATTAAATCAGATTAGAGGATTTTACTCATTATGTTAATATAGCCATACAATTGTTTTCTGGAATGATTAAAAAAAAAAAACAAAAAAAACAAAAAAAGAAGCAATTGGCAGTAGTTACGTTTAGAACAGTGTTTCTCAACTTTAACATTGTTCTACACAGTTTCTAGCGGTTTCCAACATTCCTTGGCTTATGGCTACACCACTTCAATCTTCAAGGCCAACATTTCATGTCTCTGTCTGCTCTGTTTTTCTTTCTCATTTGGGCTGGATAATTCCTTGTTGTGGATGACTGTCTTCTTGTGCATTACTTGCAGCATCCCTGACTTCTACCCCATGAATACTAATAGCAGCCCCTTCCCAGTTGTGACAGCCCAGTGTTTCTGGGGAGGGGTCAGCAAAATCACCCTTGATTGAAAGACCCTGACTTACGGTGAAGATGAGGCAAAAAGACTTTAATTAGGATCTCTCCCCTTTTCTGAATCATCTGAACTATCACTGTGGTGGGTTGAATAATGGTCCCCCTAAAGATATCTGTGTCTTAATCCCCAGAAAGTGTGAAAGTTACCTCATTTGGAAAAGGGGCTTTGAAGACGTGATTAAGGATCTGGTGATTGGGAGATTATCCTGGAGGGCCCCAAATGTCCTCTCAAGTGTCCTTGGCAGAGGGAAACAGGACACATGCATGCACACACACAAACACCACACACATGGGGGAGGGTGGAGAATGAGAAAAACAGAGCAGACAGAGACGTGAAATGCTGGCCTTGAAGATTGGAGTGGTGTACCCATAAGCCAAGGAATGCTGGAAGCCACTAGAAACTGTGGAAGAGGAAACAAACAGATTCTCCCTTAAATCCTTCAGAGGGAGAACAGTCCTGCTGACACCTGGATTTTGGCCCAGTTATATTGGTTTCAGGCACTTGGCCTCCAGAATTGTGAGAGAATAAACTTGCTTTATTTATAAGCCACTAAGTCTGTGGCAACTTGTTATAGCAGTCACAGGAAACCAATACAATCATATAAGAATTTTACTTTTGACTTTAAAAGTCTGATTTTAAATCTGCAATGAGCAAATGAGATAATGTGTGAAGGGCATTTAGCATAGCTCCAGAAACACAGTAAGCATTCGATATTATTATTATTATTATTTATTTATTTATTTTGAGTTGTAGTCTCACTCTTGCCCAGACTGGAGTGCAGTGGCTGCTCCTGGCCACCGCAGCCTCGACCTGCCGGGCTCAGGCAATCCTTCCGTCTCAGCATTCCAAGTAGCTGGAACTACAGGCGCGCGCTACCATGCCCAGCTAATTTTTTTTTATTTTTATTTTTATTTTATTGTAGAGATGAGGTCTCACCAAGTTGCCCAGGCGGGTCTCGAATATTATTATTATTATTATTATTATTGATGCCATTAAGGGAACTGTGACTAAACTTCAACCTCTTGGTAGTGAGAATAGAAAATTATGTTCAAGTAGCAAAACTGGGCATATATGTTCAAGGCTCATTTGAATGAAAACACATAAGTCACCCACTCATATGATGGGTGTACTTGCCAGTTGTATAAGTGTTGTTATAAACTGTCCTATACTGAAAAGATAAGTTGTGGATGAGGCCACCTGATGATGGCTTCCCAGGAGAAGCAAGCCTAAATGTTTATTAGCAGAGAAGAAACAAGAAGGCAAAGGAAGGAAGAGTATGCAATCAAGCAAAGTCATGGCGATCAAGAAGATGTATGTGGATGTGTTGACCTGGCTAAAGTAGAAACCATGATGAGACAGACCAAGTTCTAGGGCTAGAGACATCTAGGGTTTAGAGTTATTCAGTGATACAGGGCCCTAAAAGCTATGTTGTATGATTTGGTTATTAAGCAGAGATTCCATGGGGTGTATTATTTTACACTCTTGGGGACTTTTACCACTATAAACATGCTCCTGCCCCATGCCAGATCTAAATTAGAATCCTTTAGTGTAGAATAACTCCAAAGGATTCTGAAGCCCACTTAGGTAGAGAACCCCTGCCAGAGTCACCTCATTGTAAAAGGAGCTACAGAACCAAATATCATGAAGTATATATTTATTTTCAAATGCATTAACTAAATCAGCTTAGCATTCTCCTAGGTTAAAATTACTCCCAAAATGAAGCTTCTCTGAGTTCTACCACAGAAATTCCCTACACTAATCCCTTGTCCTTCACTTTTTCTTTTCTGAGCATCAACCCCTAGTCTACTCAGAGAATCATTTCCTCACACTTTCTCACGAATTTCTCTAAAAAGATCCCACACACCTCCAGCCACCCTATCCCACCTTTAACAACATTTATCCTACCTAAGATCTAGAAATAGCCTATAGAAAAAGGAACAATGAAAAAGTAAAATTCAATTAACATACTATATCATAAATGAAAAATGATAAAAACTGCTCTAATGAATATTCTAAGTACATTTATCAAGGGAAATTCAAAATTACTTTTTAAAAAAGATTTCTTCCAAAAGCATAATTATGAACTGGGTCTATAAAAAGGTAATGAACTAAGCTCCTTCAATTTAATCTTTACTTAGTGCTACTAAGTAGCTAACAAAGTGCTAGACTCAAGAAGGATACAAAGTATCTGAAAAATCTCAGTGATTTAGAAACAACTTTACCAGTACTAGGGTAGAACAAAGGGTGATGGGGTAGGTGGGAAGGGTAACTAAACATAAGATAAAAGGAATCTCTTCGTAGGGGGTTGATAGGAATGGGGGAGGTCTGCAGGCCGAGTTTATTTCATGACTAAAGACAAACACAAATCAATACAAGATACTATCCAGATATGTTGAAACCCTCCCGCAAACATCTACATCAATTTGTGCATATGCCCAGCTTTTTCTATTACCTAAATATTCTTCAGAAATTTCAATCACATTGAAATTCTATTGATTTACATTTCCACCAACAATTTGAGAGTACCCTGTTAACCTCTACCCTCTTCAGAAGTACTATCAAACTTTTTGATCAGTTACTCTAATAAGTGAAAGTGGTATCTCACGGTTTTAATTTATAATATTTGTATTGTATGTGAGGTAGAATACCGTTGTATGTGCTTAAGAATCATTTGGAATTGCCTGAGCCCACAGGTTCGAGATCAGCCAGGGCAACATGGTGAGATCTCGTCTTTATAATAAAAAAAAGAAAAATTAGCTAGACGTGGTGGCATACACCTACAGTCCCAGCTACTTGGAACACTGAGGCGGAAGGATCACCTGAGCCCAGCAGGTTGAGGCTGTGGTAGCCATGAGTGTGCCACTTCACTCTAGCCTGGGTGACAGTGAGACTCTGACAAAAAAAAAAAAGATATCTTTTCTGAGAATTGTCTGCTCATGATCTTTCTTTGCCAATTATTGATTTGTAGGTACTCTTTATATATTAAGGAATATAGTATTTTGTCTATAATACATCATGTTATTTTTGTGGTTTCTTTTTACTTCATGTATATATTTTATTTTCTTCAACCAAACTGTATTTCCCCTCACAAAAGGGCATTTATTTTGTATATCTCTAGGAGAGTGCTTTTCAGATCTTCATGTTTAAAGATCAAACAAAAAGGGGGAGAGATGAGTGTTGTGAGGGGTGAATAAATACATTAATTATTACAGGATCACCTACTTGAATTGTCTGTTCAATCTCATTATACAAAGCTACCGCAAATACAGATAAGTTCTAATTATGCAATATAATTTCCTGAGCAGGGAAGAACCAGATGAATCTTTCTCCAGTTGCCTAGGCTGGGACCCCATGAAAACTCAGAAGCTGCTGGTAACCATAATTTTCATTAGAGGTCTAGGAAGTGATATTCTACAGCCAGAGAAGAAATAAAGCAAATGCATAGTAAGAAATAAAGAGAAAAGATACAGTGCGCCCTGTGGGCATTGAAGTCCCAGCCCTGGGATTCCAATAGACATTTGCTGCATCTTAACAATAAATTCCCCCTGTTACTTATACCAGTTAGAATGGATTTCTTTTACCTACGGACAAAAGAGGCCTGCTTGCAACTACCATCTACTCACATCATTTTATAGAGAAAATTTGAACACCAAAACCTCAGGAAGGAATAACCTCAGATTTTTAAGAAAGATTATTTTATGACAACTATGTGCCAGGAACAGGTCTAAGTCCTTAAAACATAGTGTTAAACAAAAAAAGATCACTGATATCATGGGACTTCCATTCTAGTGCAAGTATGCAGATAATAAAATAATAAAAAATTATAATTTCAGATAGTGATAAATGGTTTACAGACAGTTTTAAACAAGACAGGTAATGGGATAGAGGGGAATGAGGTTGGTGTCATTCTGGAAGAGTGGCTAGAATAGTAATGCTTTCTGAAAAGGTGACATTTGAACTGAAACATACAATGATAAAAACCAGTCATGTAATAATGTAGGAAAAGAGTTCCAGACAGGGAGTGCACAAGTCCTAAGTCAGACACATGCCATGGCATCAATGAAGAACAAAAAGGGCCGTGAGGATGAAACCGTAAAAACGTGTGTGGGGGGGGGGAGGGGAGGGTGGGGGTGGGCGTGGGGAGTGCCAAAGAAGTGGAAAAGTGATAGATCTAAGAGGAGAATATGTACGTTGGTAAGTAGGAATCAGATCATGTATAGGAACCAGCAGGTGGTAAAGAGATTTGAAAATACTTGAGCTTCATGAAAAACTCATTATATTGTCTTTAATCCTCATTTTGCCTTGAATCAATGATAACTTTAACAGATAGTCCTTTAGAAACTACCATCCTCAAGTACTTAACACAATCCTGAGGTAGCCAGGAGTAAAAATGAACATTTTCCTAAGCAGAAAATACCTCTTCTCATAGACTATGTTTAAAAAGAAATTACTTTTAGGACAAAAGCAAAGCCATTTTAAAGGAAGGAAAGAAAACAATCTAGGATAAAGGAATAATATAAACTACTCCAAATTTTGTTCTACTTATGATTCTGTGAATTGATTTGCTGTGATAAAGTTTGTAGAAAGGTCTTTGAATTATTCTATTACAACTAAGGAAGATCATAAAATGTAAGTTCTTTCTAAACTACTGTAAATGTAGCACTGTTTACTGAGTTCACCATTACTGGATGTCACCAAGGTTAGTATTGTCAGAAAAGAAAAAGTAGAAACCAGATTTCTGACTTTATTGCACTTGGTAAGAATAGCCAAAGCTTAATGGTCAAGAAAATTATGGGCTTTAACCTTATCTCTACGACAATGATAAAAGATTCCCCTACCTCCACCCCCACCCCATGGTGAAATGAATGCTAAAATTAAGTGCAAGAGATGTTTCAGAATCTTCACTTCTGAAAGCTTTTTTTTTTTTTTTTTTAAAGAGAAGAGCAATCTTTTCAAAGCAGTTTGTATGTAGTATGCTTCATGGAAGAGTGATGATCCTTCCAGATCTTTCCAGACAACTATTATCTGTGTACACTAAGCAAGTAATTAAACCTGCATTGCTTCTAAGATGAATATCTGTGAAGTCAGATCTTTGAAAACTATAATGCATTTATGAGTCTTATCTTTCACTATGCCAGATATTTAGTTAGCCCACTTAACAGTAGACCAAAAAGACTGTTACAACAGTTTATAAAGAGAGGTACTTTGTAAGTATGGTGTGAGTCAAAAAAAAAAAAAAAAGTCATTGAACACCTTGATCAAGACGTGCGTCTGAGTGCACCCCACTAGCCTCCTGGCCAGCAGTTTGGCCAAGTGCTCAGGATGATTAGCAGCCAAGCATGTGCGGGAGGGCTATGGACAAGCTCAGCTGTAAAGTCTCCCCCCAGTGGTCACACACAAATAACAGGAAAGTGAGAAAATCATGGCAGTTTCTGTGAGACCCAACAAATGTACTCCAAGAAAAACTGATTCCCATAGCAGCAACAACAAAAATAATAAAATCTTTAATTCAACTAGCACCACGTCAGTGAAGAACTCTCTTGTGCTTATCCTTGTGATATTTAAAATTGTGAAGACTGCTTTTGGAAGGAAATAACCTACAGTTAAGACAAAACTAGCATAATTTTTCTCAGTATAATTTTTGAGGAATAACTGACAATATCCCCAAACAGCCCAGTATTTTTTAAAATCAAATGGGCAGGTGTTCATTCTTTCTGAAATAAATCCTTTCAAGTTAACTACACTTATTGAAGTAGAGTTCTGATACAAATTTAGTCACTTATCAAATGAATGATTTTGGAAAGGAAACTTATCAGTGTTACAGACCTAACGTGCAATTTGTAAAATATTGTTTTTCAAAAGTCATCCAGAATTAGGTAATTTATATTACAGCAAGTGGTATCAAAAGGACAATTGGGTCCTCTTGTCTCTTTTGAGTATTTATTTTCTTGGTGTTTTTACAATTAGATAGCCTTTGACTATCATTAACCCTGTATCATTTGCAACTCTCTCAGCAATAATGAGCTGATGCTACTCACTTTTTAAAAAGCTCAACTGTCAAAAATGTGAGACATTTAATCAGAACATCTGTTGTCTTCTGCAAATCATTCATTATTAAGTGGTAAAGTATATAAAGGGATAGTAAATATTCAAACAAGCAACTTTAATTTTAAAATAGATTTTTTTTTAAAAAGGTCACAAATACAGTCTCACAATTATGATTTCTTTGTTATTCCAAGCTAAAAAGAAGGGGAGAGAGAAGGGAGGGAGAGAAGCAGGCTGTGTCGTCTTCTGGAACAATTTCAGCCTGAAATGAAACTCAGAAAAAAACAAACTGCTCCTTCAAATGTTTAAAAATGTGATTCATTTTAAAAAAATCCAACAGTCGGCCTAAAGAAAAAAAGATTCTATCTTATATAGAGCTACTAGACTTGCTTAAGCACCTTAATTTTTCCAGTGTTGATTTAACCCAGAATGTAAAATAATTTTTTTTTTATATTCCTGGTGGAAAAGGATTCAGTGGCATCAGTAAGGACACACACACACACCTTCCATAGAGATGGAGGGCAGTCTCTATAGGACAAAAACGAGCAATTACAAGTGTCACCATTTGTAGATTATGTAATCCTAGTCTAGAAGAAAAGAATCATGGACCTTAGAGAGTAACACATTGTGCAAACATGCATTTAAATAAGTTAAACACATATTTAAATATATGGTAGATTTAAGATACAAATGACCTCAAAATGACACAAGCCACAAAAGTTCTTTGTTTACTGTACCAAGGCCTCAAGAAGACATAACTATAATCAGGCCTGGTACTTTATCATAATTGCCCAGTAGACGCCTACAATAAGAAATATTACCTGAGGTCCGTTGTTATACTCTGTGCCCAAACTATTCCTGCATCAATAACAGTGTGTTACCTCGCCTAATATCCTGGACACAAATAAGTTTCCAAACGGTCACTTGAAAGATTTCACGGGAAGAAATGGTTGCTAAATCATACTCCCATCGAAGGGCATTTTAATGAACCCCGAATGTTCTCAGCGATACTGCAAGAAGACCACTTGTAATACAATAATACCCTTGAAGCACAAAGTAAATTTCCAACCATCTCCCCAAAGGCGTAGGAGAGAACAGAACGTGGCTACCCTGACCTTAACGGGCAGTTAAAAAGTAATGCGGATAATTTTCCGAGCCTCCCCATCAGTCTCCAGCTCTCTTGCTCGCCTCACCCCGACCCCCTACACAGATGCACTCCCCAATCGCTGGAAGTTGAATGGATGCAATCTCGAGCTGTAACCCCGGGAGCTGGTAGGGTTGCGGATAAACTCCCAATAAAGTGTTAAAAAGTCCTTCTGCAAAAAGCATCCACCAGCCAGTCCACATCCTGTCATCACACGGTCGGATCCCTCCATCGACTCCCCTCCTGGCCCTCCACCCAGCCAGAAAAAACCACAAACAAACTGGAAGGGGATCAAGCCCCGGCACCCATCTGGTCCAGCGTACCCAGGACCGGAGAGCACGGTCCCAGCAGCGAACGAACGCCCCCGGAGCCGCGCGAGCTCGGCCCACAGCCACTCGGGCCGCACAACTGGAGTCTCGCGCCGGGCAAGTAGCGGCGGCAGTTGAGGACGCCTCCGCCCCCGGGAACTCCGAGCTCTGGAGGGAGCCGGGGCCGGCGGGTCGCCCCCTCTCTCGGGGCCGACCCGGGCGGTGTCCCTCACGGCCACGCCGCCCCCGGCGCGGCTCTCCATTCACGCCTTCTCGCCACTCCCGCCGCAGAGGTGGCGGCGCCCGGCCCGCGCCCGGAGGGGCCCCGTGCGTCTGCGGCCCGAGCCCAGCCGGGGCCGCGCGGGGGAGCGCGTGGGGCGCGGCGGCCGGCAGCATGGGCCAGACACGTTGCCGCGCTCCGGCCCGCCCGCCGGCCCGCCGGGCGCCGCGCCCCCTCCCCCGGGCCGGGCCGGGGCGGCGAGCGGCCTCGCCCCCCACCCCCCGCCGCCCCCGCCGCCCCCGCCGCCCGCCGCAGCCCAGGTGCCGAGGGGCGGGGCGGGCCAGGGTCCCCGCGTGGCGCGCCGCGACGAGCAACAGGGCGCCCCCGGCCGGCCCGGCGCGCGGCGAGCCCGTTACCCGAGCGGCGCGGGGGCCCCGCAACTCACCGGCTGGCACCTCGGCCGCCTCCGCGCCGCCGCCTGCGCCCGCCGCCGCTGCTCTGCCTCAGCCACAGGCGCCGCCGAGCAGCCCCATCGACGAACTCGGGGCTCGGAGTTGGGACCGGGAAGCGCGCCTGTCCCGGCCGGCCGCCTCTCGCCCCGCCGCCCCCGCCGCCGCTCCCCACTGCGCCCCGGCTCCGGTGGCCCCCGCCGCTGCCTAGGCGCGCGCGGCCAGCCTCCCCTCAGCCGCCCTCTTCCTCCGCCTCCTCCGCCCCCCGCCGCCGCCGCCGCCGGGGCGCGCGCCCTCCCGGCCCCGCGCGTGCGCCGGACGCCGGGGCGCGCGCGCTGGGGAGCGAGCAGGCGCCGCCGCCTCCGGGAAGCCGGGCCCCGCCCCTCCGGCCGCGGCGCGGCGGCCAGGTGGAGCCCCCTTCCGAGCGCGCGGCCTGCGCCCGGCCGCCTCGCCCCGGCTGTCGGCCCTGGAACCGCGCCTGCGAGAGGGCTCGGCCCCGCCGGTCCCCGCCGAGCCTCCCGGGCTGTCATTCAGCCCTTGCGGGTGGGGAGGGTACTCCGCCGGGCGCGCCGGAGGCTCCTCCCTGCCCTTCGCGAGAGTTTTGATCCGGAGAACCCGGCCGGGGGGCACAAAGGAGAAACGGACCTCGGGAAAAGTCCCCCTCCCGCTACACACCCACCCCTGGTTTCGACGTGTGTGCGGCCGGTTCCACGGCGCCGACCGTGTCCTTCATGGATGTTCTCCCAAAGGCCCGACAGGGGAGTGTGATTCACACCCGGAGAGATGGAGAGACGCTAGGTCTTTTCACAGCACCGAGGCTCCCCTGGAACTCCCGGAGCCGGCTTTGCCGGACGCTCCCTGCCACGGTAGTTCGGCTCCTCCCAAACATCTGGCCTTCCCAGTCCTCGAAGGGGTGGGGGCTGGGGAGGGGGGTGTTGTATGCCATCCTACCAGCCTCGACTCTGCACAGAGCATGGTGAATTGTGATGAATGTCCGGGTGTGTCGATAACACGTTTTGACCGGAGCGCAGATTTAATTTTTCAGTTGAGAGGAACTGAGCAATGCGCTGCAGCAGAGGCTTCTGGCTAGAAAAAAACGCAGCAAGGTGGTCAGAGAACTTCCGATCCCCTTGAAGAGGTCTCTATGCACCCTAAACCTGTGAGGGTGTCCTTTGGAAAGGCGATTGTGGTCTTCCTAAAAATGAAGAAACGATTAAGATGTGATTTAAGTTTTACAAAATGTTACCCGCAGTCTTTTCAAAGCCACGAATGTAGAAAGTACTAGTAAAACTTCACATGGGACGGAGACATCCCATGGCCTCCTCCAGGCGGCTTTCCCTGGCTTCTCCTGGGCACCTCACACAGCCCCTGCACAGACCAGCCAATTGATAAATGCTTTCAGAATGGATGCATGTGTCCTGGCCCCTGGATAGAGAGATGGAGTTTTGGGATGCATTCCCTTCCCTCTTTGTGAATGTGGCAAGCATGGAAGGGGGAGAGAAAATGCTATGGATGAGGTGTACCAAGAAGGCCCAGTGCCCAAAACAGTGATTTTTGTCGTTAGCCTCAACCAAGCATCAAAGATTAATTTGTTTTTCCATTAGGATCATTAATTTTGCAAACCAATGTGCAGGGGACTTTGTAGAGTGTTAATTTAGAACGCTTTTTCCTGGAACAGCAAACCCAAGGAAGGGTAATTGGAAGCATTTAAGGAGACATGAATATGCCAATGGGCACTGAAAAACTTTGGACACATGTTGTGACCTCCCCAACCCCACCTTCCTCCATAGTCAAGCCAGTCAGATGAAATAGAGTGGGCCTGGAGCCCAATAGCAAGGCAAGGCAGAGACAAAATGGAATGATGGTGTTTCTCTTCTCAGGGTATTAGCAAGACTTTTTAGGTCCAGGCCCACTTCCCACAGGATGCCCAGTGGGGCCTCCCTGCTGCACCCTCTTCAAGCCTGTGACCTTCTCTTCTTTCTGACCCCCACCTCACCACATCCCTTTGTACCTAGCTAGTTAGTTACTTGCCCTGAGCCCTTCCAGGGTTGGAGATGGAGGTGGGGTATCATGTAATTCCTATGTGTGTTAAGAATCCCTTATTGTTCATTTTTATTCTCTCAAGAGTCTTCTGGGAGCAATGTCCTAACCTCATACTCTACTCCCAAATAGACTGAAGTTAACTGAGGAAGTTTGGCAAGAGGAGGATAGGCATCTTTGCTCCTCAAGCCACATGCAGACTCACCTGACTTACAGCTGGGACCAGCCCTGGTCAACTTCCTTATCTCTGCATGTACCAGGGACCCAGTATTCCGGAGCAGGAATACAAGAACAATTATCTTTCATTTACAGTTGCAAGTCTGTCTCTAGGTAATGACAGCTGCTATCAGATGGAGGCTTATCACCATTGTAAGACTCAGCTTCATCCTTAGAGTCAGAAAAATGATTTTGCTCCAATAACAATCTTCGGTTGCTTCACTTCAGGAAGCTCTTGCCACTGAAGTCTCTCTCTGCCTATATATTACCAAATACCCATATACAGGTTCTATTATGAAATACTACTTTTTATAAACATCAGTCCCACTTTATGACATTCTGCCCTTCCTTTAAACTTTGAAGGTGGGATATGCCAGAACACATTTAAAGTGATCTCATTGAGACACAGAGCTCCCATCACTGCTTGCTGACTCACCTTTCCGAGAGGGCATCATTTTGAGACACCACCATCCATTTCCCATACCTGCTACACATCCTTCATCCCAAGAAAGGGGGATGTTATGATTGAAAATGATGGTGAGTCTTTCTCTTCAGTGTCCTTAGTGGTCTAATGTTCCATTTCCTTCAAGGCTACTCTAAAGGGATCATAATTTTGCTTTGGCCCAATATCTCCTGTAACTCAATTTAAAATATGAATTTTGATTGATTCAGGAGCATCCATCACTGGATTTTATTTCCTCCTTTGAATGTAAACAAAAACGTATATTCTTTCAGTGTGATGACATTTTCTTTTCTGACCTGCTTTGCTACTTAGAAATTGAGAATTTTGCTAATAGTAAAAGCCCCAAATTTTAGCAAAAGAAAATCCTATGTGCTTCTTTTCAACTAATCCATCATAATAATAGCAGTGGTGCTCCTGGAGGATAGCTTTACTTAAAAAATTGTAACTAACATGCATCACAAAGTCTAACCAAATTTTCCTTCAGAATACTTTATTTAGCTTTATCCCTTTTATCTCTGTTCACGAAGCTAGGTCAGATTCCCATTTCCAGCCTCCTAGCTAACCTTTCTAATTCTAGTTTCTTTCTTGCTTGCTCACTTGCAGTTTTTCTTGTACTCAGAGACATGCTTCTCTGCATTGGCTGTTTATTGGAATCACCCAGAAAATTTTAGAAAAAGCACCAGTGTTGGGGTTCCACTCCTAGATTTAACAGCGATAGAGCACAGCCTGGGTACCTGGATTTTGCAAAGCTCTCCAAGTAGTTGTGATATGAAGCCAGAGTTAAGAACTGTGGAAATGAACCACCTTCCAAACAACATTTATACCAAGTCTTCTCAAAACATGCGGTTGCTCCAAATTACCTCAAGTAATCAAATTAAAATACCTAATCCATGCTTTAAGACTCTTTGCCAATTGACCAGAATAGTCCCTTTTCAAAACAGCTTAAATTTATCTCCTTCCTAAAGCTTCTCCAGATTAGTCTTACCTGGCTGCCTGAAGATCGCTGTCTCCAACTCTGAGCATTTTGACTGGCACAGGTTTACAAACTCTTGGGCCACAGTTGTTGTGTATATTATTGTTTTAATCTTGCTTTCACAAATATCTGTCAGAGGTTTTTCTTGTAACCTAAATCCCTCCAAAGTCCCGATGGGTCAACAATCTCAAAAAAATGTCTTAGCAGAACTTTCTCCTCTAAACTAACTATCTGAAAGAACATTTACTGACACAATGGCAATTATTTTCTTCTTCTTTTCTAATCATCACGATTAAAGCCAACACTTGCAAAAACTTGAGTTCTACTATTTATCTCCATCTATCTCTCTGATGTTCTTAGCTATTATTTATTTACTTCAGGCATTAAAATTTGGCTTCCAAACCCATCTCTCTGCTGAAACTCTTCTTTACGTCACAATTATTTTCATTCATGTGTTTATTCAGTCATTCATTCAATCTTTTACTAGTGATAAATGCTGGGAATTTTTTTTAAATGAACAACCAAGTAGTCCCTACCTAGTGGTGAAGAATAATAAGCAATTAAAATAACATGTGATTAGTGCTCTGTCAGATGTCTTAACAGGACACAACGGAATTATGGGAAGAGGGGTGTTTGTTTAGTGTTCATGTGATTGAACTTATCTGCAGTGTTTGAGGAGGTTAAACTCACATACCCCCACTTGTTAGACCTCTCCTTTCCTTTGACTTCCCAGATACTGTATGACCTGGGAACTCCTACTTCTTTGACTTCTGTCTCTGATCCCTTACCTTGCTAAAATGTGATCAGGGTCTCCTGATCTCCTACTACTTCTTAAATTAAAATGTTCTACTAAGAATGGAAAATATTTTTCAGGGGAAAACTGTAAAAAAGAGAAGAGCACTGTTTATTTCAAGAATCTCATAATCCTTAGGACTCTAATACCAAAGCTTCCACATCTGTATCTATTCTCCCTTGAGGCATACTTTCAACTCCCTGTTGAATATCTTCATCCGGATAAGCCATTGGCAGGTCAAGTCACATGTCTAGAATCAAATTCATTGCTTCTGGCCACCCTCATCTAGCCCTTTCTGCTGGTATCTCTAGTACCTTCCTTTTCTTCACCTCCTTTTACTCTATCTTGAACAGATATATTCATGTCCCTTGCAGTCCACCTTCTCAAAGTCATAGGAGTAGTTTCTCTTATTCATTTCCTTTGGCCTTGCAGAGTCATCTAACTCATCTCTTTTTTGTTTTTTTGAGTTGGATTCTCACTCTGTTGCCCAGGCTGGAGTGCAGTGGCACGCTCACAGCCACTGCAGCCTCTACCTGCTGGGCTCAGGTGATCCTTCCTCCTCAACCTTCCAAGTAACTGGAGCTACAGGTGCATACTATCAAGCCTGCTAATTTATGATTTATTATAGAGATGAGGTCTCACCAAGTTGTCCAGACTGGTCTCGAACCCTGAGCTCAGGCAATCCTCTTGCCTCAGCCTCCCAAAGTGCTGGGATTACAAGCTTGAGCCACCACACCTGGCCTAACTCATCTCTGTGCCTCAGGGCCTCCTTGCCCTAACCTCGTCTGTACCTGACTGCTGATGCCAGCCATTTAATCCCTGTCTTCTCACTGCCTATGGAACTCAATTCACAAGGTCATTCACAATGACAGTCAAGGCTCCCCTGTTAGGATAGTACGGTCAGTTATAACTTGTACCTTTATGTTTCCACCTGTGGTTTTGCCTTTCGCGATCTCCACTGGTCAAAATCCAAGCTTCAATGTTCATCTCACACCCTTCTTGTCCATGAACTCTTCCTGTCCTACTCCAAACAGAGGTCCAGTAGTCTCCCTTCTCCATGGCTTCACTTTCTAAGGTTTCAGTTTCCCACAGTAAGTACAATAAGGGATTTTGAAAGCAAGAGAGACCATATTCACATAACTTTTATTACAGTCTATTGTCATAGTTGTTCTATATTATTAGTTATTATTGTTAATTTCTTATAGTGATTAATTTACAAATTAAATTTTATCATGAGATGTATGTCTAGGAAAAATATATCACTGTGTATATGGGATTCCATATTGTCCATGGTTTCACTGGGATCTTGGAAAGGATCCCCCTCAGATAAGAAGAGACTACAGTACTATAATTGTTCTCCTTTGAATTCCTGTAACACTTTGAGATTGTCTTTTTAAAAAAATTATACTCAGTTTTATTGAGAACAAAGGCATACTGGAACTAGAAAGGCTAATATAAGTACTAGAAACTTGAAAATGAGATAGAATTTTTTATGTCATATACTGACTATAAGGCATTTTGAACCTCATTTATTAATAAATACAGTCGCAATGATAATGTTGATTACCTCTTATAGTCTTTTTCCTATTCTGCTTCATTTATGTTTTCAAATATCTTCACATTCTTTCCACCATCACCTGATCCCACACCCTTCTTGCTTGTAGGTAAGAGTCCCGGGTGCTATGCTCAGGAATGCCTGCAGCACTTGACATAGTACACATAGTAGGTGTTTATTTATTGAAACAGAAAAAGCTGTTAGTTGGTGGGCTTCTAAAATTAAAGAAAAGTAAGTGAAAAATGTTGCTAATTATAATTGAACACTTGTTCTTGAGTATACAAATTACAGATGAGAAGCTCTTAGAAGGAGAAGCAGATTTCAGGCAGACATTTTAATTGAGTAATTGAGTGGCTTGACTTTATCCTGCCAGCATCGTGCATCTAGATCTAATGAATTCTTTCAAATTTTCACTTAAAATTAACTTCTAGATTCCACCTCTCCCATCTATCTACATATAAGTGAAAAAAAAAATAACCCTTTTACTAGGGTACCGAAAAGGTTTAGGCCAGGCACAGTGGCTCACGCCTGTAATTCCAACACTTTGGGAGGCTGAAGCAAGAGGATTGCTTGAGTCCAAGAGTTTGAGACCAACCTGGGCAACATAGCAAGACCTCATCCCTATTAAAAATAAATGAATAAATAAATAGAAAAATGATTTAAAAGAGATATGAAAACTGGAGATTTTTTAAAAGTCATAAACAATTGTAGTGTCAATATCATGTCCTGACCTCATTGCTCCCCAGAGAGCAGAGAGGCATGAAGTCCTAGAGGCAGAGGAAGTCTTTTGGAAGAGTCTTATGTCATGATAGGTAAAAAGAGCATCAATAGTGGTTATGCACAGAGGCAAAGAGGGGGTCAAACTCTGAAGCTGGTGTTCCTCCAGAGGAGAGGTCATGAGGGCAAAACCAAGTCATGAAGATGCATAGTAGACTCTTAAGACACTTTCGTTAAATGAATGAGTGAAAGATGATTAGGGTCAGGGACCTGGGGACAAAATGAAAGTAGGTGTCAAATGGAACTAGGTATGTGTGTGTGTGTGCGCGCACGCGCGTGTGTGTGTGTGTGTGTGTGTGTGTGTGTGTGTGTGCGCGCACGTGCGCCTCCTAGAGGGAAGACAGGGCAAGCGGTTTTGACTGTGTTAAAAACCCAGGAAGTTAATGACCCATTTTAAAGTGATGCCATCTTCATGCTAGGAAGAACGAGGCCCTTAGTTCTTTCTTAAAATATCAGGTGTTTATAAACATGAGAGTCCCGGCCTTTTGAAAATCCTGCTTTGGTGATAGTAGTGAATAGGAACTATTTGTTGAGCTCATGCCAATGTAGCAGACACTGGTGTCTTCCCTTCACATAGAGCATCCCATGGGGATCATTATTTTTATCGCCATTTTACAAATGAGGAAACAAGTGAAGATGGGTTAAGTTAACCTGCTCAGGCTTCAAACTTAGGAAGTGTCAAAGATGGCTCTCATGCAAAGCTTCTTCTCATTCCTGCACTTTGTAACTCTCAGGTCAATTCAGCCGAATGAATTATAGTTCAAGTCATCACAATTAAGGGTTCTCTGTAGCATGTTATTTAACTCAGATTTACCACCATGATCTGTAAACTTACCGTATGTGCGTATTTTAGCAATGTAGAATTTGTGGAAAGGCTCTATTTTTTTTGTGGTTGCAGTAGAACTAGATATATGACAGAAAAGTACCAATTTCTGAACTATTCCTTTCAAGAAATAAGAGAGTAACAACTAAAATGATAAATAATACATCAAAAAAGACTAAGAAAAGAATTTATTTTACTCATTTAATAGGACATGGCTATTGTTGACAACGACACATTGCACTGACGATGATTTTGTAGTTCAGGAATTTCCCAAGTAAGAAAAGCATGGAGAGCAACAATTTAGCTTCTCCAAGTGTAAATCTATGTCTTTACCGGGAAAGAATACCACTAGGTCTAAGTGAAATACTTTAAAAACACAACTTATATAAATTGTCTATAGTGGAGCATTGCGAAGTCTATTACTCAAGCTTTTTATTTCTCCATGCCATTTGCTTCAACTTCCTTAGAGAATGTGTTGGATGCAGAGATGCCCTGCCAAGACCTGCCTTCAAGGAAAGACTTGTTACCTTCACTACTCTGTGGGGGAGCTGTCAGAAGAAAGCTTTCAGCTGTCAGGATCACCTTAGCCGCAGAGAGCCCACTGTGCTCAAAGACCTGCCCCAACCTCTTCTAGGATGGACTGAATCAAATGACTGATGGAGGTGGGAGTATGAAGGCCCAGCCACCTCAGCCCAATGCAGCAAGTTGAGAAGCCATTTTAACTCCAGAATTCCTTGCAGGGTCAGCTCAGGCTGGTATTCGGGCCTGCATCACACATTGATTTCTCCCTCTGCCCAGTCCTGCTACTGATCCCTTCCTTCCATGGGTCTTGATCCAAGGACACCTAAAAATGCAGACCAAGATCTGTTTTGAGCTCTGAGTATCAGAGAACACACCAGGTGACACAAAAAAGGGAACTATTTTGATGCATCCCTCCCCTGCAAATATTTGTTTACCTCAGGGAGAAAATATAATCAAATCATATATGTTGATTCAGTTGTTATAAAAGAGGTTCATGGTTGACTCAATCTATTTAATTATTTGTATTGTACGTTTGCATTTGTGCATTGTTTGAATATCTTCCATTCACATGGATAATCACTTTGCTATTCACTATGATGGATACAAATAAATGAAAGAAATTCTGTTGACTTAGAGGAGTATCTTCATCCATTTGGGCTACTGTAACAAAATAAGATCAGGTAGTTTATAAACAACAGAAATTTATTTCACACAGTTGTTGAAGCTAGGAAGTCCAAGATCAAGGTGCTAGCAGATCTGATGTCTGATGAGGGCTATCTGTTTCATAGATGGCACCTTGTTGCTATGTCCTCATATGCCAAATGGGGTGAGAAAGGCTCCCTCAGGTATCTTTTATAAGGGCACTAATCCCATTCAGCAGGACTCTGCCCTAATGATCTAGTCACCTCCCAAAGGCTCTACCTCTTAATACTTTCACCTCGGGGGTTAGGTTTCAACATATGAATGAGGGGGGCATACATTCAGACCATAGCAAAGAGCTTACAATTTATGATGGATATCTGTATGTTTATCTAACCATATTCCTTCCCCATATCTTCTGATAATTGCAGCCTCTCTCTTCTATTAGGGAAATGTTTCCCTCACTACTCATTGCATTCGATTCTAGTGGGGCTACTAATCACCATATCCTTCCCATACCCTTAAATCACAGGAGTGGCCATGTGACTCAGACCTGACCAATCAGAGCACCTTAGCCCTTCAACCACAGGGATTGGTCCAAGGAATAGGCATGTTACCAAAATCAAGAAAATCATGGATTTTTATATACTAAAGTTGAGAGAAAGATAATTTTTTTTTCTTTTCTGAAATTAACACTTGGAGAAACTCAAAACAGGGAAGATTCAGTTATGCTCATTGAAGTGTGACTTCTGGACTTTCCTGGTTACATAAATCCATGGGACTCTTTTCAATTTAGGCTAATTTGAGTTGGACTTTTATCACTTGTTACCAAAAGAGTTCCAACCTATAGGTGATCTATTTGGGAAAGAAGTTACCCATGCATGAAATGTTAAATCATAATTTAACCAATATATAAGAACCTTCCTTTCCTCATCTGCAAAATAGATATATTAGGCCTGACTTGCAGGATGTTTTAAGGATTATTAATTAAATCTGCCAAATGCCTGATATTGTTGCTTTTTCAGAGACAAGTGTAATTATTGACTATTATAATTTTCACAATACTGTAGTTGTAAGACAGCAAATGGTCATTCGCTAATTATCTTTATTGCATTATTATAAGCGAAGAAAAAGTTATCTCTTCTCCAAAGAAGACAGTTTCCATTTTATTTACTCTTATTGAACATTGATCTGAAAGTTCCAGTCAGTTCAATAAGATGAGAAAGAAAAGAGATAAATAAAAGATATGGTATTAGTATTGGAAGAGAGAGACAAAATTATCATTATTTACTGATGCTAAAACTGTCTCTCTAGATGACCCAAGATAATAATCTGAAAGAGCTAATATAACCAAAAAGAAATATTTGATACTCAGACCTGATCAACATTTATAAAATGCAACTAATTTTCTCAGTATATAATAACCATTTAAAAATTTGAAAAAGAAAATATCTCATTCACAATTGTAACAATAATTCAAACATAAAGTATTGGAGAAAGAATAGATGAATTAGTGGAACAAAATAGTCATGAAGTAGATCCATGTATATATGGAAAATTGGGAATGCAAAAATTATTATTTTTAATTGGTAGAGAAAGTTTGGATCATTCAATGAATGGTGTGAAGATAATTTGGAGACCATTTTAAAATTACCATCCAAAAAATAAATCCCATGAACTGAAGACCTAAATATAAAAGATAGAATTAAAAGAAAATACATCATTACACCAAAACAGAAACTATACACAAAAGACTAAAAACTATAACTAGATGAAATTTTTTGGAAAAATAAATATCATCAACAAAGTTGAAAATCCAATGACAAGTTTGGAAATAAAATAGAAAGCCATGGCAAAGTATTAAGAGTCATCATATATAAAGAATATCTTAAAAAATCAGTGTAAACGTAAATACTTAGATCTAGTTTAAATTAATAAATGACAAATGTAAGCTTGGCTGAATTAGTGTTCTTTAGAATTCAGCTTTTACACTTGATGATTTATGAAGTTTTTTGTTGTTGTTGTTTATTTGTTTTTTGAGTCAAAGTCTCATTCTGTTGCCCAGGCTAGAGAGCTGTGGCACCATCACAGCTCGCTGCAGCTAACCTCCTGGGTGCAAGCTATCCTCTTGCTTCAGCTTCTCAAATAGTTGGGACTACAGGCATGCACCACCACACCTGGCTAATATTTTTGATTTTTTTGTAGAGATGAGTTTTTGCTATGTTGCCTAGGCTGGTCTTGAACTGATAGGCTCAAGCAATCCTCCCACCTCAGCCTCCCAAGGTGCTAAGATTACAGGCATGAACCACTGTGCCCAGCTTAGGAAGGTTAATGAAAATGTCAACAGAATAGGATCTAGCTGCTGAAATTATTCTTTTTAAAATTTAAAACCTAAAGTGTCAAGGATTTTTTTTTGTTTTTTAGCATAGAGGATTATGTGAGTAAGTTTGATTCACAAAGTATAGGGATTGAACTTATTTTAATTAAAGTCTTTTTCATGGTATGTAGCAGGGTGCCTTACACAGATGACTGTTTAATGATGATGATGTACACTATAATAATGTTCACACAATATGTGAAATATTTTGTAATCATGTGGACTTCTCTATGGCAGCAAACATGACTGATTAGATCAATATGATTTGCATATCATTATGGTCTTGATGTTTTTCATTTTTGTTTCACATCTTAATCGTATTTTAGTATACTCAAGGAACATTAGTAAAATTATGGCAATTTTTTTCATATTATATTCTTTATGGGATTCTCCAGATAGAAAAAATGGTAAGATCTTATGAGATATTACTGTATAAGTAGTGTGACAGCCTATTACTTTGGAAACACCATCCTATGACTTTTTTAAAATCCCAGCTAAAGTGTAGGCTACTTATTGGCAAAATACTTGACTTACAGTTCTTTCCTGGCACAGTCATTTGCATCAAGTAGGTGCTTACTAAATTAACTAATTCAACTGATATTTATTTCAAGCATCAAATGTATGTGCCAGGTAGTATGCTGGGAACTAGAGTACAACGGATGAAGACAGACAGAATTCTTGTCCTCATGGAGCTCACAGTCTAGAGACAATTAAACAAACAAGTTTATTAAGTTCAATACATGTGCCACAATACAGCAAGTTCAGGCTGCTGTGGGAGCTCAGGATAGGAGTACCAACCTCATCTATGATTATCTCAGCACAGGAGAATTATTTTCAATCCCTAATGAACGATTTCAGTTTTTCTTGAATACCAACTGTGTTCCATGTACTGTGCTAGACACTTTTCATTTCTATTTAAAAATAAATATATTTTGAAAAATATGTAATTATTTCCAGTTTATGAATGAGGAAGCTATGAGTCAGATTGTTTAATGGACTTATCACAGATTACATAGTATAGTGATTAAGGCATGGCCTGAGATTTGAACAGTTTGGGGGATCTTGGCTCTGCCATGAATTAACCAATTAAGCAATTTCCTAAATATCCCTGGGCATCAGATTTTTCCATCAGTAAAAATGGAGATAATAGTAAGCATTAAGTTAATATACATAAAAATAAATTAGCACAGTAGCAGGCAGCTGGCAAAAGTTAAATAAATGGTAGCAAACATATTAAAGACATAAAAGTGCCACATAGCTATTTATTAAGTCATCAAAACACTTATATATTTAACATCTAGTATGTATCAGAAGAAGCATTGTTATGGTCAATTATACACCATAAGGACAGTTTTATAGTCCATGAGTTTTTCAGGAGTATAAAAATATTTAAAACTTGAAAAACTTCATTGGTTCAAAAAAAATCACGGCAAATTTAAAATAAAAAGTATTTTGTTAAATATATGAAAAATATTACTGTGAGTTTAGTATTTCATTGTATTTAAAAATAATTTCTAGGTCAGGTTTCAAACTGTTGAAGAATTTTGAGTCTGCTTAATGATTGCCTACAAATCATAGCCCTTTGAGAATTAAAGCAGTCACTTGTAGCAACATAATTTTCAAAGCAAATTATTTTATAAAGTCCTTTCAAAATATAGCAAAAAAGATATATTACTTGCGAAGTGTGAGTTTATTTAAATATATTCAGTATAAACTGTGAGACAGTCTAGATAGCTGTTAGGTGTTAGCTATGCAAGGCTATTTAACCTGTGCTCATAATCCTCAATGAACTCAGAGTCTGCTAGGGAAAAGGACACACACACCACTATGATATTACAGTGCTATAAAGGATGAAATTATGTTTCACACAAAGTTATAAAAAATGAGGTAGATGAAATAAGTAAATAATTTAGAGAAAAACCTCTCTGAGGATGCTCAAAGTGGGACTTAAGGAAGGTGTAGCAAGGAGTTGTTAGTTGGACAAGGCTGAGAAAAGAGAAGAATATTTATGATGGGAAGGAGAACTGGGAAGTCAGGAAAATGTGAGACAGCTTGTGTGTGTGTCATTTAGGAGGCACCTGGAAGGGGAGGCATAGAAGACAGAAGGCAGTGAATGAAAGGAGCGCTGCGTAGATTGGTTTAGTCCTGTGAGTAATGGTGAGATCGAGTCACTTTTGAAGAAAACAGATTTCTGATTTAGAAGGCTGCTTGCTTGGTCGTGTGGATGCTCGCCTAGAGACCAGAGGACTTTTTAGAAAACATTGATCACAATGCAAAACGAAACACAGGTGAAAGAAGGGAACTAACATTTGTTGAAGACCTGCTCTGTGGAGGCAGTATGTAAAGTGTTTTTATTCATGCTATCTTATTAACCCTCACAGCATGCCCAGGAGATAGATATAGTTCCCATTTCAAACAGCACACAACCTCAGAAATGTCAAGTTATTGTCTCCTGTGTCAGACAGTTAATAAGCAGTAGATGTGAGATTCAAGCACAGGTCTCTCTAATACCAAATCATGTGTATGTTTCTTTCAACACTGTGCTGCCTTTCCAGACCATGAGGGCTAGACTTAAGGCAACCACAATGACATGTGAAAGCATGGACAAGTTTGAAAGATATTAAGATGACATAGCCTCACAGATTTGATGTCTGGATGTGAGAAAACATGGGAAAATGTAGAGGAACTTATCTGAAGTAAAACAAGGAATTTCAGAAAACACACTGGGGGAAAAAAAGCAAAGCAATCTTTAAGAAAGACACACAGAACAGTGTGAATTGAAGATGAAGGTTGAGGGGCTTGCCTTAGACAAGGACCATGGGGATGAGAGATGGGGTGGTTATTTGAAATCTGACATGCCATCATTCCTTTTTTTAAAAAATCATTAAGTGTAAAAGGTGAATTCTAAAGAACACTAATTCAACCAAGCTTACATTTGCCATTTATTAATTTAAACTAGATCTAGTTATTTATATTTACACTGATAAATCTCAAAGTGGGAGTTTGGCTTGCTACTTAACCACACCTGGCCACTGACTTTAGGAACATCTCAGGTGTTCAGGGAGCCCTGAAGACCTTCTGGGTCTTAGCCTCTGGACAAGGTTTTTCTTATGTGGCTAGGCCATGAGCATTCACTGTTGAGTGGGGTCAGGTATACCAAGTAATATTTTCTCAGACTGTATAAACTTATTTTAATGTATCAAATTAGAAAAAGTCGTTAGATTAGAAAAGGATGAAATAAGTGAATTCAAAATTGTTGTTAAATTAAGGAACTTTAGTTTTTTTACCTATTGTTATAGACTAGAGCGACCTAAAACCTCAACGTGGAACTTGTCAGAAATGTGAATTCTTGGACCGCACCTAAAACCACTGGATTAGAGTCTTGTCCCTTTCTGGGAAGATAAGCCAGTAATATTCATGTCTCAAAGCACTATCTATCCCTGGCCTCTGTCTCTGTCTCTCTCTGGCCTTACATATTACCTCTCTCCACACCCTTCAATTCCATCTGAAAACTGAAGGATCATATGACTTCTGTCAAACCTAGGAGATACTCAGAATGTGTCAGACACATTTTGTGATGTTAGAAGGAATCAAAAGGTAATAGGTGCTGAGGTGGTAGAGGACCTTCTAAGCTACAAACTAGAGCAGAAGTTATAAAATAAAATTCTTAGTAAATATGACCACATAAAATTTAAAAACTTAACATCAAAAAAACCTCAGTAAATAAATTAAAAAGCAAGTTATACACTGGAAAATAGCTATATTATTTGTGGCAGCCAAAAAGTTATTATATACTTTATTTTTTAAAACTTATACAAATAGAAGAGAAAAAGATAATATATAATCATTAGATAATATGATAAACATTAGATGCTAGATGATGTCATCTCATTTTAAAAATGGCCAAGACACAATGGAGTATTACGCAGCCATAAAGAAGGACAAAGATATGAAATTTGCAGCAACTTGGATGGATTTAGAGTTGATCATACTCAGTGATCAGTGATCTATCACAGAAACAAAGAACAGAGTACCATATGTTCTCACTCATAAGCGGTCCTTGAACAATTATAATACTATAAGAAAGGAATTGGCAGTAGTGGGGGAACTGTCAGGGGAGGGGGGTTGGGATTGGCAGTTGAGGGAAACTGCTAGGGGAAGGAGGGGCACACCTCATCAACAAGGGTACCTGCAAAAACAACATCTGTATACCTAACCCTGAATAATTGTACCCCACATCTTTATAATAATAATTTTTAAAATGGGCAAGAAATAGATAAGAAAAGGCAATTCACAAAAGAAGAACTATAGAAGGCAACAAATTCTTTCATAAGAGCTCAAAAAAGCATATTAAAACAAGAAATGAATTTTCACCTACAAATTGGCTTTAAAATGTTAATAAGTACCTAATGTTATTGAAGGTATGGGAAAATGGACATCATAAACTGCTTTTGGAAATATAAGCCAATATAAATGTTTCTGAGATACAATTTAGCAATATGTGAAAAGTCTTGGAAATATCCATCATCTTTGACCCAGAAAGAGGATACTATTAATCTGATAATAATTAATCTAAAGGAGATAATCATAGATATGCATAAAAATTTGTCTATAAAAATTCATATTATGTTGGGCGCAGTGGGTCATGCCTATAATCACAGCACTTTGGAGGCTGAGGGTCACTTGTGGCTAGGAGTTTGAGACCAACTTGGATAACATAATAATACCTTGTATCTACAAAATATAAAAATTAATACAGCTGGGTGTGGTAGTGCACACCTATAATCTCAGCTACTCAGGAGGCAGAGGCAGAAGGATCACTAGAGCCCAGGATTTCAAGCCTGAAAGGGACTGTGATCACCCCACTGCACAGCCTGGGCAACAGAGCAAGACTCAGCCTCCAAAAAAAAAAAAAAAAAAAATCTTAGTATGTTTATAAGCGTAAAACAGCCTAAATCTCCAACAAGTTGGAGGTTTATGAGATAATATGTCAAGTCCTTAAAATAAATTACTATGCAGTTTTTAACAACTATGATGTAAATAAAATATATTAAAATGAAATAATGTTTATGACATACTATTAAATAGTCATTTAATAAAAGAACTTGTGTAGTTGTATCTCAATCTTGTAAAAATAAATGTATATGTATTTACATATCTATGTCTATGTTTATATCCATATCTATAAGAATAAAGACGCAAAATGTAAAATGTCTTTGGGGGCAAGGATTTTGCCGATCTAGTTCACAATGTAGCCCTAGAATTCAGAATAGTTGACAGGCACGTAGCAAATTGACAATCTTATTTCTGATTGATGAGTTTAAGGCACTTAAATTCCTTTTTTTATGTTTTTCTTCTATGATAAATTTGAATTCTGTTTTTAGTCAGAGAAAAACAACAAATTCTAATTTTGAAAAAAATGTTAACAGATAAAATTAGCTATATATAGACAGTACCTAAGGGCTAATTGTCAATATGAGGCTCATGAAATTTAAAACACCCAATTCAATCAAGGCCAACAGGGCAGTGTTGTAGAAAGATTGACAAATATGTGATGAAAATTCAGGAAACTTGGGCCTTTTCAGCAGCTTTGTGTTTCCCTTGTGTGATAGTACTATGATTTGTAAATATTTCACCAAGAGCCCTAAAATAAAGATCTCAAGATTCTTATTTCAAGTGTAAAATTTCTTCAAGGTTTATCCTTAAACATTTGTTCAAATTTTGCATTGTGCTTCATAATACATCCAGGTTATTTCATACACAAATATTTGACAATGTTTGCCGTCAAGTAAGACTGAGTCTCTGGAAAATTTTCCTTGCTATTCTGTCACTTATGTGCCCCCTGACACTCCTTAAGTACCTTTAGGAGTATGCTTAGGCAGGAATGGGAACACAGTACAAAAGAGCAGGATTGGCAGAGTCTGGGAAAACAGAGTCAAAGAGAGAGTTTGTTAGCATGTGTTCAGAAGAGGGATAGGTTGACTAATTGACATCAATGTGTCACCAACTTGGCAGGTATATCTCTGCAGTGAAAAATCTCATAGGGTGAGGATTAAATGAGATATGAAGTTTTAAGTATAATATCTGACATGCAGGAAGCTCTTGGGGTAACTGTTATTAATTATTATTACCGTAGAGAGGCTTCCAACACAGGTGTCACTGCCACTTATATCATTCAGCTAATTACTATTACTCTGATTCAGTGTGCACCAAGCCACATTCTCATGACATTCCAGGCAGATTTCTCCCACAGAGAGCAAATGATCAAAATAGCTTCAAGCATCCATATTTCTCTTTGGAAATTAATAAACAAGTCAATCCTAAAATACTGACCAACTTTTTATAGACTGTATAATCAAATTTCTTTACCCATAGAGCTGTGAAATAGACCTTGGAACTTGGTGATTTTATTGAGGTAACGCTGCCCCTTGAGGCATGTATGGACCATGAATTTTCCTCATCAACAACTGTTGCTCATTTTTCTAACTACCATTAACAATGGTATAATTATCTGGTAGGGCCTCTAGTTTCTAAAGCAGAAGATTTCAAAATATCTTGGCCATGGCCCATAGTAAAAGAAAAATACATTTTATAATGTGACCCAGAACACACATTGAAAGTTTCATGAAACAATACCCTTACTTTATTAATGCTCTAAAACCAGCATGGTGGACAAACCCACTGTCCTGGGTTTCATAGACGAAAGCTGGTTATGCCAGCTTTCATTATATTTTCTTCCCTTTTTGTCTGTTCTCCTGACCAGCCTGAACTGCATTGATCCATGCCTTGAACACTTGAGCTCTGAGCATCAATATGAACCCATTTGTTGCTTATATCTGCATCAATTGTTCATCTTTCCTGGATTTTTCAGAAAATTTTAAATTTTTTGTTCTACAATCCCTGGCTTTGATTTAGAATATGTGTTTCTGTGGTCTAAGTCTTCTTATTTGTTCTGGTCCCTTAAATTCTGACCTTAGCTTCACTGAGGAACTTAGAGTGACTGGTGAATTTTTTTCTGTATTAAATGTCTTCATTCATTCAACAGACATTGTTCTCTAGGCCACAGTTTCAGTGTACCCACACTTTGCCCACTCTAGCCGCCTCCATCTTCCAAATAGGACTGTCTCTGTCCATTCTGAGTGGGAGTAAGTGCTTTTGCTTGGTTCTTGATGTGTGTCTGTGTGTGAGCTAGTGTATGAATGGCTGATGAGTGTCAATCACAGGCTATCACCCTGATATCGTTCTTTTTTTTTTTTAATCTCGATGATTGTTTTCTTGTAGACACAAAGATAATTTTTGGAGTCAGAGCTCTGGGCTCAAATCCTTGCTAGGCACGTATTTGCTGTGTGACTTTGCTCATCATTTCTTCACTGATAGCCTCATAAGAGTGTTGTAAAGATTAAATAAAATAAATAAAATTTTATACTATTTGGATGCTTAATAAAGCACCTAACATAATAGCTGGTGAATAAACATTTAGACTATACTATGTTCTTCATGTGTCTTAACTGATCTAATCTTAGAACAACCCAACAGTGTTCCTTATCATTTTACAGATGGCAAAAGGTGTGGCCCAAGGAGATTAAAGAGCATGGCCAAAGTCACAAAATTAGTAAGTTGCAGAGCTAGATTTGAACCCCCAAACTAGAAGACTGTTCAAACTTCTGACCCCATTTATAGTGTAGACTTCATTGAGGGGATCAGAATTCTCTATAGATTAGATTCCAATTGCTCACTGTGGTGTAATCACTTTTTTTTTTTTTTTTTGGTAAAAATTCTAGCCTTCTTCTCATTATTCTTGGCCCTTCATTAGTGAGAACCATTAGGGAAACTTTTGGGCATCAGGTAGTTGGAAGAAGAAGTTATAGCTCATGGTAAAATAAACATTTGTGAACCACTTGACTATCTTTCTCACTCACCATTTTGCTCAAATCTGTAGTGGTCAGCATTATTAAACATGCTGAATAACTGATTCAGGCCAAGCCCAAGGTGGAGGCTGTGTCTGGGCATTGAGTTACTGCTCAGTACACAGAGCTGCCTGGCATGATGCTACCACTTCTTAAACACATTTTTTTGGGTCAATTCCAAAAGGCCATTAGGTTAGTACGTGCCTAACTGCAGTGCAACTATTTGTTTTGCATGATCACAAGTGCTTTTCCAGCTGTTTCTTTTTCTACCTTCTCTCTTGGTTCTCCTAGGGCTTGAGCTTTTAGCATGCATGCTTTTTTTTCCAAGTTGTTAGGCCAGAATTATCATTTTAGCGTTTCAGAGGACTTGGCCTTGTCCATTTTCAGACTTCGCTAAACTGTAAAATACACACACACACACACACACACACACACACACACACATACACCCACCCCTTGGAATTTAGCACCCGGTCAAACATAGTTTTAGTTACCTCCATAGGTGCAATAATAGATGTATTTAATACATGCATCTATATATTCTTCTTCTTTTTATAGAATTTATTTCTTTGAATAAGTAAAACATGTAACAAAACTATATAACACAACACAGTCAAAGAACTCTTGCTTCCTGGGCCATCCCTTTCACCCTGCTCTTTCCTTCTGATGTAATCATGTATATATTTTTAAGCATTTAAAAGGGATAACATGCAGATAGTGAAGTAGTCCCATTATAAATGTACAGCTTGATGACTCCTCATAAACTGAGTATACCCATGTATCACTACTTAGAGACAGAAATGGATATTACCAGCACCCCAGAAATTGCCCTTGTGTCCTTCCTGTTGCTGCCCTCTACTTCTCCCCAGAAACTGACCATGGCTCTCCCAAAACACTATGGATCAGTTTTACCAGATGTTAAACTGTAAGTGGAATAATATAGTATGTATTCTTCTGTGTTAGGTTTCTTTCACTCAACAATATATTCATGAGAGCCAGTCATGTTGTGTGTAGTAGAAGTGTTCTCTCTTTTTGATTGCTGTTAACATATTCTGTTGCATTGCATATACAGTCTATCATAACTTATTTATTCCTTTAGCTTTCATTTTGCAGTTGATGGAGATACAACTTTCTCATTTTGGGCCCTAACCAATAGTGCTTCTTAATATCTTTTTGTGCATGTCTTTTGAAGCACATATGCATTTCTGGTGGATGCAGTCCCGGGAGTAGAATTGCTGGGACATGTGGTATGTGCATGCTCAGGCTTCAGTAGAAATTGCCAAAGAGTTTCTAAAAGTGGATGTTCCAATTTACACCTCTTGCAGCAGTCTGAGTTCCATGTGTTTCTCGTACTTGCCTAACACTTGATAATTTCTGTCTTGTTAATTTTATCCATTCTGGTAAGTATCTCACTGTGTTTTTATTTTGCTTTTCCCTAATGGCTAATCATTTGTACTAGTTTTTAATTTACTATTCTACTATCTATTTTGTAAAAATAAATATATACATGCCTTTTTATTACATAAAACGTAACTCTGTATGTACTTTCTCTGTTTTGCACATTGCTTTTATCACTTGATAGATACTGGAGATCTCTATGTAATATAGTGCAGGAAGATCTTACTCATTTTTTTTTACAGCTGCATAGTATTCAATTGTGTAGATGTATATGACTTTACTTAATCACTCCTCTATCAATAGATATTTAGGTGGCTTCCAAACATTTCCTATTATAAATATGCTGCAATTAACAGTCTTGAGCCTGTATCTTTTCATATTTTTGCTGCTGTATCTTTGGGATAGATTCTTAGAACTGGTATTCCTGGGTCAAAGATAAATGTAGACATAATTTTGTTAGATATTGGCAGATTCCCCCATAAGAATTATACCACTTTATATTTTCTTAAGTAATCTGTGAAATATGTACTAATATTTTATGCAATAAACCTTTTCTCTTAGAATATTCAATAGCCAGGAAATTAATACACTTTTACATTTTTTAGAAAGTGAATAATCTTCAAAAGTAAAATATTTGATTATCTATAATACTATAACCTTATAAAGCATTTAATATTCCTTAAATGTGTATATATTTAAATTGAGTTAATGTGATGTGTATTCTTAAGTATTCATGTAAAATATGGTTATTAATGACAGCATATTAGTCAAGAATGTATAAGTTGTGAGATTAAGGGGGAATAAGTAAGTCGTTCATTGATTTATATAACTGGGAAGTCAAAAACAGTCTTGCTAGCTTCAGGTATGGTGGGATACAGGAACACAAACAATACTGGTAAGAATCCTTCTTTCAGGCCAGGCATGATGGGTCACACCTGTAATCCCAGCATTTTGAGAGGTTGAGGCAGGAGGATTACTTGAGCCCGGGAGTTCGGGAACAGCCTGGGCAACATAGCGAGACCTCATCTCTACAAAAAAATAAAAAAACTTAGCCAGTCATGGTAGCATGCACCTGTAGTCCCAGTTACTTGTGAGACTGAGGCAGGAGGATCACTTGAGCCTGTTGAGCCTGGGAGTTGGAGGATGCTGTGAGCAGTGATCATGCTACTGCCCTCCAGTCTGGGCAACAGAGTGACACCCTGACTCAAAAAAAAAAAAGAGTTCTTTCTCTCCATCCGTCACCTCTGCTTTTCTCAATGTTAGTGTTTCTCATCACCCTTGCAGCTTACAACTTCATAAGGCAAAGGGTCTTTTTTGTCAAATATCCATATCTTTCCCCACAAAAGGACTCTGATCCTGACTGAGCCTTGAACACCTCTTTTATGTCAGAGAAGGTGGGAATCCCTTGATTGAAATATCAGAATAAAGGAAGCTAATGTCCCCAAAGAAAAGGTTGTGGGCAGCTCTAAAATAGTAGATAACTTTTATAGCTGCACATTGTGTTGTCTGGATACACTGTAATTAATCTAGCCTCTCACGGGTACACATCTTAACATTTAGGTTGTTTCCAGATTTTACTGGTATATATTATGTCATCATAAATATTCTTATATTCTATATTTTTATTTCTTTAAAATATTTCTTTGTAAGTGGCATTAGTGGGAGAGAGAATATGAGTATTTTACATATATGGTCAAGTCCTTCTAGGGTGTTTATAGTAATATACACTCTCAACAGCAACTGATAAGACTGCTGTTGTATCACTCCCTATGAAGCATTACGACTTTTAATTTGATAGGGGTCATCACATTTGCTCATGTTTAATTTGCACAAAACAATAAATATCTGTTCTGTCTATAGCAAGTTTTTAATACCTAGCTCTTTTCTTGGTTAATGTTTCATATTTTCCTATATTCTTTCTCAAATGGCTACCTACTCTTCTTCCTATTTGAAAGAAAAATTGTAAAATAAAAGAAAGGAGACTGTATCTGTGAAGTGCAAAACTGTCAAGTTCTTATATATTTTTTTCCTTCACACTTAGGACATATGAAATGCCCTGAGCAATTAGCTAGGTACCACTGTGTCATCAAGAGGTGACTTGGGGGTGTGTGTGGCTGGTCGTCATTTCTTCGGTTCTTCCACTGAAGCAATTCTAAATAAACAAGCACTCTAAAGACAGTGTGCTTGCTATGCTAACTGGCAAGGCAAATCCTCTTGTCCTACTTTCAACCAGGTTGTTACTCATAAACTCCTTCTATTAAAAATTTTGAGCTGGACTCGGTGGCTCAGCCTGTAATCCCACGCTTTGGGAGGCTGAGGTGAGTGAATTGCCTGAGCCAGCGGGTTCAAGACCTGCCTGGGCAACTTGGTGAGACCTCATCTCTACAATAAATCAAAAAATTAGCCAGGTGTGGTAGTGCGCGCCTGTAGTTCCCGCTACTTGGAAGGCTGAGGCGGAAGGATCACCGGAGCCCAGCAGGTCGAGGCTGCAGTGGCCGGGAGCAGCCACTGTACTCCAGTCTGGGCGACAGAGTGAGACTCCAACTCAAAACAAAAAAAAAAATTCTGGAGTTGTCACTAACTTTGTTCATTACAGTGGTTCTCAGATTATGTGCCCAGAATCAACAACATCAGAACAACCTGGAAATAAAATTTGCCATCTTAATCATTTTTAAGATTTATTTTCAATTGACAAGTAAAAACTGTATATATATATTTATTGTATACAACTGGTTTTGAAATTTGTATACATTGTGAAATGGCTAAATCAAACTAATAAACTTTTCTCTTTTTTTTGTAGTGAAAATCTTAACCATTTGTAAGTGTACAGGTCAGTAGTGCTAAATACATTCCCATTGTCGTAAAACCAATCTCCAGAATACTTTTCATCTTGCAAAATTAAAACTCTGTACCCATTAAAGAACAACTCCCCCTCTTCCACTCCCCCCATCTCCGGCAACCACCATTCTCTTTTTTGCTTCCATGAAGTTGACTACTTTACTTACCTCATATAAGTGGAATCATACAACATTTGTCTTTTGGTGACTGGTTTATTTTACTTAACATACTCAAGATTAATCCTTGTAGCATGGCCAGAATTTCCCTCTTTTTAAGGCTTAGTAATATTCAATTGTGCATATTCACCACATTTTATTTATCCATTTATCCATCAAAGGATACTGGGTTGCTTCCACCTGGCAATCTGTATTTTAACTAACCTTATAGGTGATTCTCACTTAAGTTTGAGAACCCCTGGCTAATAGGAAATAATAATGTAGTGATTGTCACCTTGACAGATCTAGAATTCTTTTTAGAGTGTTTTAAACCACATTTGATACAGTGAGCTAATCTGTATGATACATATGGCCCAGGGTGAAGTATCTTACCTCCATACAGTAATCACACAAGGATGCAATATGGAATGCTACAATGACAAATGCAAAGTATTTAGTAACATTTAAAATACAAACTGGTCGATTAAGCAAGAATGTAAATGATGACAAAGTGCTAAAGTAGGCTAATCTGAATTTTGAAAGGGGGAAACTGTACCTACCAAGTTAAAAAGGTAAGGCGGATAAAAGAAAGAGTAATGATATCAAAGTGCACATGCCATCAACAACATAAATGTAAACAGAAGCATCTATATTGTGCTCTCCAGAATTCAGTGGGCTGTTCATGGAGTTGACAGTTATAGCTATTTTGCATAAGCTGAATTCTTTTGAAGCTACCAGGGAACATTTGCAGTTATGTAAACTTTCATAACAAGGGTAGTCAAATATCATGAAACAGGCCAGGCACAGTGGCTCATGCCTGTAATCCCAGCACTTTGGGAAGCTGAGGAAGGAGGATTGCTTGAGCTCAGGAGTTTGAGACCAGCCTGAGAAACATAGCAAAAACTTGTCTCTACAAAAATAAAAAGTTTAAAAAAATTAGCTGGGCTGGTGGCATACCTGTAGTGCCAGCTACTTGGGAGGCTGAGGCAGAAAGATTGCCTGAGCCCAGGAATTTGAGGTTGTAGTGAGCTGTTATCATGCCACTGCACTCCAGCCTGGCTCAAAAAAAAAAAAAAAAAAAAAAATCATGACACAGATCATTGATTGACAGCCTTAGGTAGTCAGTCGGTTGAGGACCCTGTGGTAATGCTTAGCATTGAGTAATGAGCTAAATGGGCTTTGGAATGAGGAGATTAAACTCTCCCACAAGAATTTCAGCTAGAGAGTTGTGTTGGAGGCAGAGTGTAGTACTAGACAGGCTAATGGTATAATTTGATGTAGGAATATTCATTCTTGCTCAAGAAATGAACACAAGTATTTGATTCCAGTACATTTTATTTGGAAGGAGAAAATTACCCAAATGATGATATACTTGATGCCTGGCACAGGGAAGGTATTTAGATACAGATGATTGAAATGAATGAGTGAGTGAATGAGTGGGCGAATAAATAACATAATGAACAAATGAATTCCACTCATACTTATTGAGTACCTGTAATGTGCAAGCTAAAGGAAGGCCCTGGTATATATAAAGATGAATAAGTTGGTAGATTCTCTAGGGAGTGAAATGCAAATGAATCATCACCTCTCATTTGTGTTGCATCTCCAGTTTTCACTCTTAAATTAACCACAGGTCCTTTGCAAATTACTTAACCTCCCTGGGCCTTGGTCTTCTTGGGTGTGTGGAGCACCATGGGATGCCAAAGTAGATGATCTTTGAGGCTTCTCTACCTTTAGAATTCTGTTTCTTATGCTTTATTTGTAAGGAGGGGAGCTCTCATTTATTGCTTATTAATTCATTGAGGACTATTTGTTGAGTATGTGTAAGGCACTGTGTTATCATTTTCTCATAGCTTATTAGAATCACTTCCCTTTTTCATCACTCTAAAACAGCACTGCTAAATGTCAGGCAGAAAAATCTCTGTAAACGGATTGCTATAAAACTCATATAAAAATAGTAAGCACTTTTTGATTCCTAGTAAAAATAGTAAGCACTTTTTGATGCCAACCAGGAGTTCGTGTCTCTACTAACCTTTCCGGAGTTTCCAAGTTCCAAGAAGTGATGATCTGAACACCTGTGGTGGACACTGTACTATCTGATGCCTTCTAAAACATCTCTTGACAACAGCTCCATAATGATGTCTAGGCCTTTCCATCAACCAGCAATACTGTACAAAATGTTTTTTTGCTTGTTTGTTTCAGTGATATTTGGTTACGTAAATATTTGGGTCTTTACAAACACATCCATCCCGTGTGATAGAGAAGTGGAACTAGCAGATGTTGTTTGACTTTTCTTCTTATCTAGGGATTCCATGGTATCTGTTTTTCAGTTTCTAACTAAGTATTAAATGCTTGTATAATTTAAGTGTTTCATTTAATTAAACTTAAAAATGTATTTAAACTTTAGATCAGCCTGGATAACTTGAATAGAAACAATCAGAGCAGTTCTGCCAGTTCAGGCTTGATCTAGAGTGTATTTCATTTAAAATGATGTAGGCAATGTTTTAAGTGTAGCTCTAGTGGTTTCCAAACAAACCAACTCCAAATTCTAGAGTCTTTCTGGGTTGTTTTTATATAAGTAAGACTATCACATTCTATCTCTTCTCCCCAACATTTAAAAATTAACTCATTTGTTGGGCTTGAGATGGGTGAGGAATGCCTTTGTTTAAAAATACACCATCGAAAGTGGACTGGATAACAAAATGTGGTACATTTACATGATGAAATATTATGCAGCCATAAAGAAAAACAAAATGATGAACTTTGCAGCAACCTGGATGGAATTAGAATCTATAATACTCAGTGATTTAACACAGAAACAAAGATCTGAGTACCACATGTACTCACTCATAAGTGGACATTGAACATTTATCATAATACCATAAGAAAGGGATTGGCAGTAGTGGGACACTGCCAGGGGAGGGGGGCATATAATATCAATAAGGCTACCCACACTTTACCTGTATGAGGACCACATATGTACCTAACCCTTATTTGTACCCTACATTTTAAAAATAAAATAATTAAATTAAAAAAATACAAACAGACGCCAAGTCAGCGTCATGACACACCTAAACAAAACTTTTACTACAACAGAGGAGCAACTTGACATCCACAATAAATACATTCCTGAAAAGTGTTCAAGTACCTGGTTTGAGCATCTTGCAACTTTCCACGTTTATGGGTTATTCCTCTGCCGCTTGAAATATAATTGAATCCAGCAGTTTTTATTCAGCACAAACATATAAAACAGATTACTTATTGTTTGTTGTGCTGAGTGATGTCTATAGACTAGACCTAGGGGAAAATCTACATTGGTGATTTTCCTCAGAGACACAAAGGGTGATATTTGACAATAGCTGACAGATTGACTTTGTAAAGCATGATAATTCCTTTTTAATGAATATGTGTTCTAAACAACATCTTTTCTTATGGGGGTAGTAAATTTATACTCTATATCATAAAAGTAATTATGCAAGACTTTTAGGAAGGTGTGCTTCCTCCCTGCAGAACGCCAGTGGGCTCATTCTTTTCACCTTTCTTCCCTTTTTGAGTGAGGCAGACTCTGCAGGTCTTGGTCAACCGCCTGTCCATATAGGAATGGTTCCTTTTATGGGGCACAGAGTCCTGCTTATCTCCACCAGCTAAGTGTTGGCCCCACCCTATTCTCTTTCCAGAAAGGAAAGGTCTTTTTGAAAAGGCAGCTACTTCCTCTTTCTATTTGGCCTCTCCAGCCCCAGCCCTGAGGAGGTGAGAATTTGCACAGACCCTTGGTCCTCTCCTCTCCATTCCTTGATGGCTTGACGAACGTCTTCTGAACTACTTGAGTCCCATCCTCCTAACAGTCTTCCAGCCTCGGAATTTGTCCAGACCCCATCAATGCTCCAGGCAGAGGTCCTTTCTTCCGGAAATGCAAATTCATTCATGTCACAGTCCTGCACAAAATCCGGAGTGGCTCCCATCAGGTTGTAGTTGAACTTTTGAGCATGTCCAAAAGGCATCATCACCTGGTCCCTCCTACCCAACCAGCCTAATTTCCCACCACTTGGATACACCTGCTCTGCCCTTCAGTCTTATCTGAATCACAGTTCTGTCTTTCTGCTTGGAGTCCATTTATCGAGCTTCTTCATTTGACCAATACAAACAAGTCCTTCACTTCTGGTGGGGAGTTTCACTGACCTCCACACTGCGTCGGATGCCTTCTCTATCAGGTCCCACAGTGTCCTGGGTATACGTATCATAATACTTACATCACCTATTTATCCATTTAGTTTTCTGTCTTTCCCATGAGACAATGAGCCTGTCATGTCTATAATCCTAGCTGGTCAATCTTTCCCTTTCATTTTTGTGTCAAGAACAACAACAGCAATACCTGTGTGTAGTAGTTTCTCAATAAAGCTTAGGTGGCAAGAATGAATCTATTCACTCCTTTATTCTTATTCTGATCAATTTTATTTAACAACAGCTCTGTTACCACAGAACTAGTTATGCCAGGAGAACTATATATAAGGAATCAGAATAATTCTGTGCTTAATTGGTGCCACATATAGAATTTCATATTAGAATTGATATCCCATAGTATCACCTGGGCCACAATACTGCATGCAGCACAGCAGCTTATGCTAAAATATGATGAGAACAGATTTTGGAACCCAAAGTCAATATTTCAGAAAAGAACCTCTGTATACTCAGTTTGTAAAGAAGTTCCTAACGGTCTGTCTCTTCATGGATTCTTTTGTAGGACGGGAGCTGTTTGAACAGGACTTACATCTTCACTGTGTTATTCAATGGCAAGTCAAATGCTTCTACATGCATAGTTAAAAATAGAGTTTTCTTTTCCAGACAAGTTGTACCTATACTGTGTTCACATGCAAAGTTTATTCATTATCAACTGTCAAGCAAAGTGAAAAAAAGAAAAAAGAAAAAAAAAAGAAAAATATATTGGACCTAGGGCTGCAAACACCAGCTTTGAAGCTGGGGATGTATAGCCATAAAATACATTTTCTAGTGTGCAAATTAACTGTGCCCAAGGCTTATCTTTCTCTTTTTAAAGGTTCTCCTTTGGCTAGAAAGAACATCGTGCTGCAGCAGCGCTTATGTGAGAATAGTATTTCCAACCAGAGCATTTTCACACCCCCTCCCCTCAGTGTACATTTGGCAATGTTTGGAGACATTTTTGGTTGTCACAACTGGGGGAGAATGGTGGGCACTTAGTGGGAAGAGACTAGGGATGCTTCTATGCCTCCTACAATGCACAGGACAGCTCCTTTCAAAAAATGATCAGACCCCAAATGTCAATAGCCCTGAGATTAAGAAACTTTGTACTAGGATGAAACAAGAAGCAGTATAATAAGAAGCTGGAAGTGAGAATTTGTGATGCCTGTGATGGATTTGTCTTTCCTGGTATATGCTCCTTCACAGATCATCACAGAATTGTCTGTGACCTTTCCAGGTCGGACACACCATGGCTGTTTGATACTTTAAGCCAACAGGAGAATTTTGCTTGCACCAGTCTGCTAAGATGGCCTTACGTAATGTAACATAATCACAGGGGTGACTTCTATTACATTTGTTGCATTCTATTGATTAGAAGCAAGTCCACAGGTCCTACCTGCTCTAAGTGAAAGGAATTATACAAAAGTGTGGACACCAGGAGGTGGGAATCATGAGGACCACACCAGAATCTGTTCACACAACATATAATTGTTTTAGTGGCAGGTGTGGTGTTTTGTACTGTGTTAACCTGGTTAAGGTGGGAAAATCTTATTTCTGCAGAACATGCTTGAGATTGGAAGGATGATGAGATGGCCATTAATCACTGATGGTCATCACAGTCAGATTGGTGATGGACAGATGCAGAGATGCCCAGCCAATTCCAGCTGATCCTGCACGCCTCTGTTTTCTGTACTATATCTCTTCTCAGCTGCTGGTCAACAGCTACCCCAATCCACCTCCAGAGACTGACTGAAGCCCTGCAGAGGCAACAGCGATATGAAAGCAGTGGTTTCCATCAGCCTCTCCTCAGTCCCCCTGCAAGCTGGGCATTTTGTTTTCTCAGATTGATGGGTTGGTGACTACAAGACCACCACTAGACCTTCATTTCCTCAGGTCCTCCTGTAACTGAGATCAATTTCTCCCAGAAGCTCCTTTCTCCATAACTCTCAGGGAACTGTGCCCCCTGACCAAATCCTGACTGATACAGATAATGTTCCACATGAAAAATCAGGAGACTTAGTCATATCCTATGTGCTACTTGTTGTGCTAGGTGCTATAGTCAATGAAAATTAATGTAACATAGTACTGCCACAAAAATGAAATATCTCTGTTTTTATTTATTATTATACCCTCAGGATTGGGTATAGTGCCTGGCATATTAGTAGGTGCTCCACAAAAATTATTTTCATGAATAATGGGTGATACTTATGTATTTTAAAAGGATGATATACATATGTATATAATATATCTATTATATACATATTATATATATGTGTGTGTTGATCTCCTTCCTTATTGGTTATTTTAGCATTTAAATACCTTTGGTATCTAACTTGGTCCCTGACTGTTTTCCCACCCAAAACATCCTTTGGAGAAGGCAGTGTAGACTACTGCCTAAGTAATACAGTATCACTTCTAATGCCCGTGGAGCAGTCTCCATATTCCTACTGTCATCCAAATTACATGATATAAATATCTGCCAATTTGTATAGGAGAGTCATTCATTCCCTTCACAACAACATCAAAAAGAATAAAATACCTAGGAATAAATTTAATAAGTATATAACTTACATCCCAAAAACTATAAGACATTGTTAAAAGATTAAAGAAAACCTAAATAAATGGGAAAACATCCCATGTTTCTAAACCAGAATACTTAATATTGTTATGATGAAATATTTTCTAATTTATCTACAGATTCCATATAATTTATTTAAAAATATCAGATGAACTTTTTGCAGAAATTGACAAGCTCATCCTAAAATTCACACACAAATGTAAAGGACTCAAAATAGTCAAAACAATCTTGAAAAAGGAAAACAAAATTGAAGGACTCACAACTTCCCAACACTTCAAAACTTACCACCATGCTACAGTAATCAAGACACTTTGGTACTGACATAAGGATAGACATATAGATCAATGGAATAGTATTGACAGGCGAGAAATAAACCCTCACATTTGTGATCAGTTTATTTTCAACAAGAGTTTCAAAACAACTCAGTGTTGAAAAATAGACATGTAAGAGAATGAAGTTGTACCCTTTCTTTACACCATATACAAAAATGAATGCAAAATAAGTCAAAGACCTAAATGTAAGCTACAATGATAAAACTCTTAGAAGAAAATGCAGGAGTAAAACTTTGTGATTTGGGGTCAGGAAAAGTCTTCTTAGAAATAATACCAAGAGTGCAAGCGACAAAAAAAAAAAAAAAAAAAAAAAAGTATAAAAACCGGACTACAAAAAAATTAGGAAATTATATGATTAAAAGGAAACCAACAATAAAGATAAAAGACTGGAAAATAATAAATACTCACAAGAACGGAATACCACCCGAATGAACACCAGACAC